>CATIWQ010715919.1:0-25132 GCA_949673415.1 Euphorbia schlechtendalii
GTCAAGAAGAAATTGGAATCGGCATCAAATTAAGCACCATTGGAGATCAATTCAAACAGAACACAAAAGAACATTAAAGGGAAAGACGGTAAAAACAATAGCTCTAAGTTTTTTAGGAACTTCGATTCTTGATTCCAGATGGATGGATCGATTGAATGAACAAATCGTTTGTCTTTGAATCTTCTTTACTCTGAATGCAATTAGCAAGCAATTAATTTCAAAACTCAAACAAGTTTTCCAGTGTCTGGTTAGTTTAGTTAGAGATGCAAGAAGAAGAATGAGAACATTTCTATTTCCAAAACATTTTAAAGCTACGGGAAGGAAGGAGCATACTCTAAAGTTCGAATTAGTTTTGAATAAGGAACGTTGGATTGATTTTACATCTGACGGTTTACATTAATTTAAATTGTTACTGTTGGTGCAACCGTGCAGGTATTCGGGATATCACTTTTTAAAAAAATTTGTTATAAATTTTGAGGTTGTCTTGGATGGTTTCCCATTTTGAAGAAATTCTTAGAATGGGGAATGAATATGGATAATGATTAAGTTCAATTATTTTTCATGTAGTATATTTTTAAAATGGGGTTCCCTATATATGGGGAATCCCATTTTGAGGAATGGTTATTATATTAATATTTTTTTTAGTTTTGATTTAATTTAATGTGTTTAATATTTTTTTTGATTATTGGGAATAGATTTGATGAAAATAAATTACTATAATAATAATAAAATATTATTGCTTTATTGGAATCTGAAATGGGGAATTGAAAATGAGGAAGATTGTTGGAGCAAAAACACTGTAGATCCTGCAAAATGAGGTTTGGGGAATGGAAAATGGGGAAAATTATTGGACTGATAAAGTATTTACATTTTAACCCTTTAATTAATTCTTTACGTTGTATAATTTTTTGTAAGTTTATTTTTTCCTATGTACGTTCTATAAAAAAAACACTTTCAATCAAAGCCAATTATTTTAAAATTGATGGATGAGATTGTTTCAAAATTATTATAATGTTCAAAATGAACATAAGAGAATCTCAATTCATGTTCTATATAAATAATTTCGATCCTCATTATCGTCATTTTCACTGAGTCAGTTTTCTTTTCTCTGCATTAATTCTCCCTCTCTTCTCTTTTCTGATATCGTTGATCTGAAGTTTTCTCCAGTTTCATCTTCTTCGTTTAATTCAATTTTGCTGATCCTTGCAACTCTGTTTTTCTTTGCATAAGGTATTATCAATATTTTAGTTTGAAATTGCGATTAAGTTTTTATTTGTTTTTTATATTTGATTCGATTTTTCGTTTTGAATCTCTTAATATGTGCAAGGTTGTTGTCTTCTTCCTTTTTGTTTTGAATCTCTTAAATATCTGTTGTAATTGTAGGTTTGAATTTCTATTTTGATTCAACTGAATGCAAGGTTTTCAAGTTTGAACATAAGGTGTGTTTGATGAATTTCTTAACTGGTGAAGAGATAATAATGATGGATGAACAAACTACCGAAATATAAGAATCCTACCACGTGCTTACCATATTTCTACCATATATTGATGAATGAACAAACTTCCAACGAAATATAAGATTTCTATCATAGTCCTACCAGATACAGAATAAAATTTTGAAGTTACTTGATAAGTATCTGGTAGGATGCTCGTGTGTATATAAATTTAGTACAAATATTTCTTAATGTGTACACATATGTCATGGAGATAAACTTTTACATGTATTTGTCTTACCTACCTCTAACCTACTAGATTTTTTCTATTTTGATTCAATACTTTGTAGATTTTTATGTTACATGTATTGTAATCACTTTCTAATGCATTTTTATTTACTTTTAAGATATTATTGTTTGTTTATTGTTTTTATTTTAGTTATCTTACATAATAATGTTTACTACCAGTTGTCTACCATGTTTCACTTTTGCACCAGATTTGAATAGTCGAAAAAAAAATTTTGAAATGGTATATCATAATGAATGATGTTTTGAAAATAAAAATGAGATGAACAAAAATTTCTAAAACGACATATAGAAAATTAAAAGGTTTGAGAGATAATAACAAATTAATATAAAAATATGAAAAAAAATCAACAATAACATAAAGGATAACATATAAAGCAGATTCGTATGAATGTAAACTTGAATGTTATTTGAGTCAAAAAAAAAAAAAAAAAAAATTAGGTACCAAGCTTGTAATTTTTAGCATATTTTTAAAATTATTTCTTTGAAAAATCTCTGCTACTCCAGTCCAAGTTTCGCCTTTGCCTATACGTTACTTTGATGATTATATCATGCTTTCATTGTTTTATTGTTGGTTAGTTGACGTTTAGGCATCTATAATAATTATAGTAAAAAAAATAAACCTGGAATTGTTAGTGATCACTTTGGAAATAAATTCGATCTAAGATGAGAGTCTTGAAAATTTCTTTTCAAGATAAATATCGAATTACACGTGGATTATCTTATAGATAATATCAAATACAATCTTTATCTAACTAAAATTTCTAATTCTAATATATTTAGAACTCATTGAGGCCTGTATAAAGTCTCTAAACCTCAAAGGTATGATATCGAATTCTTAAATCTTATTATTCCCTGCCTCCTCTTTCAATTTCTTTGCTAACTTAAGCATCGGAGAGGCTACGCCGGTCACATAGCTAGCACCTCTAACTTCGTTTTGTCTTACAAATACAGAATTCGACCAAGGCAATCCACAATTCAACTTCGAAAATTGGAGCATGAAACCAATTTTTATTTTACAATCTTTCAGTTAGAACTATTATTTATCAAAGTATTGTAACATGGAATTTTCGTTTTGAATTTCAAATTGAAAACACAACGTGTTTAAGCCATAATTTTTATTGATGAAATTTTGTTAACGTGTAAAAATTTTATAAAAGTTGATGTTAATATATTTTAATAAATTTATTGCTTTCAATACATAATGTATAATGATTATTAAAACATTACAAGAAAATTATTGTTATTCATGAATTACGGCTTGTGAAGTAACTAATAATTAAATGTTCAATAGTAGGTTCCGGTGGAATTTGACTCTTAACCAGAGTAGAGCGCTGCTCTTGCCCCAAACATCAAGGAGCCTCATTTTTAATTTCGAAGGAAATTCTTAAGTTATGTTTTAAATTAATTACAATTTTAACAAAATAGGGCTGTTCTGCATAGTTATCTTTTGAAAGTTTTTGCATAGTTATCTTTTGAAAGTTCCATTATAGATGTTTTGGTTTCCAACAAACACAGTCAATAATCAAAGCTGTTGTCTTCCCAATCCCATATTGCAGTTGGCTTGCAGCATTTTATCAATGGCCAACAACCATTTGACAAAATCTTTGATGATTCCATCAACATGATTCATGATTGAGTTGCGAACACTTTCACACAAATAAATGTTTTTCTTTTTCTATATTCCTCCCATTATCTTCTACTTTTCCCATTTTCTTTCCATTGTCGCTAATTTTTTTTAACTTTTCGTCTTAACTCGATTATATCCCACAAATTTTTAATATTTTATTTATTTTAAAATTTTATGTTTGTTTCTAAACAATATTCACATTGATATATTTTCAAAACTTTTTTTGCAATATACAAGGTATAAACGTGTATTAAAGCATGTAAGAGCTTGTGCATTATACTCTTATTATAAGTGTATAAAGCTCACAATGTGTTTTTTATACCGCTCTTATATCATCTATAAAGTACAATTGATCTAGTTTTAAAAATTAAAATTAAACAAACAAATTATTATAAAGGCTTCTGTAAAAAAATCTCTTTGCTCTTTGTTTTAAGGTGAAAAAAATTAAATTAAGTATGGGAATGACTTCGTCCATAAAGAAGCTATTTTGATACTTTAATCGTAAAAAAGGATTTCGTAAGAGGTTTTTACAAGAAGAGATTTGTGCAATGCTCTATCAAAATGCAAGTGCTTATGTAAATCTCCAAAATTAAATCTGTATATAGACTTGCTTTTATAAAACTAAAGTTTATAAATTTTATGAAATATTAAAAGTTTGGGGACCCAGCAGACATAATTCAAATATTATTAAGGTCTGTCATTAAGATTATCGAGAGTAGTGATTTACATTTGAAAAATTACCTACGGCTTGTTATTACCTAACATTAAAATTAGGTATAAAATCATTTATTTGTAACAATATCTAAATTTCTTTTTAATCGAAATACTTTATGATTATTATATTAATCATTTCTTGAATTATTAATATATTATTCATATCATATTAAATATAAATGATTTTTTCATAACAATTACGCATGTTTGTTTTGGGCCAATATTTTTACTTAGATCTACAAAGGGTTTTGTAGTAGTATGAATAAATAATTTAGATAAATTATCACAAATTGTAAGAATGTCTAATTAATTAAATTTAATTATAATTTTATCTAAATTTATTAATAACAACATTCTCTTCTAATTAATTTAAATTTCTTAACTTAAAAAAAGATCATATCTCTCCAACCTTTAATTTTTTCATAACGATTATTTAGAACATTTTGTTCATTTCATTTTTATGTTTAAAACAAAATCCAACTCAATATACTTTCGACAAAAAAAATTGAAAGTTCAAATTGGTATAATTCATATTATACGAGTTTTTATTTTGGTATAATTTTCAATATACCAAATTTCTTTATACCTGATTTTTTCTAGATAATATAATGCGTATAATGCGAGTTTACGAATTAGTATGATATGATGCTCGTTATAGTTGATTTTTGGTATAAAGAAATATGATATAATGAACATTATACTAAAATGCAAACTGGTATAATTCAAATTTTTTGTCGAAAGTATATCGAGTTGGATATTGTTTTAAAGATAAAAATGAAACGAACAAAATGTTCTTAAGAATCGTTTCAAAAAAATTAACGGTTTAAAAGATTTTATCGTTTTAAGTTAAGAAATTCAAACTAATTAAGAAAGAGAATGGTGCTAATTAGTAGAATTTTACGTATAAGTTCAAATATGAAATATAATAAGATAAATTATAAAAAAAGAAATACAATAAGACAAAATTACTAATTTATACTATTTAGGATAAGATTATAATTAAATCTAATTAGTTAGCATTCCTTACAATTCTCTATCTACAAAATATGTTGGATTTGCAACTAATTTTTTTAAAAATAATGAATTCGAGATAAATATAATCCACATCATAAAAACAAATTTAGATATGAATTTAGTTTACTCGGCCTAAATCTAGCACATTGCCATCCTTAGAGGATTTATATTATCTATTCTACAAATTGTCTTGATATATAGTAAGGAATAGACAATCAATTTGAAAATTCATCTTTACTAGTTTGTCTAGCTCATCTTCGCTATATTTTTTTTAAGCAATTTGTAGGTGCCAGGATTTGAATCCTAATCACCCCACCTATTTTGTGGATGTACTACTCGGAATATGTCCAATTGGTGCTCATCTTCCCTATATGATGTGACACTATGTGTAATATTAAATTGTAGACAACGTCTATTTGATTGTCTAGATGTAAACAACCAAATAGACATTGTCTGCAATAAATAGACTTTAAAATAAAATAGACAATCTACCATTACTGTATTATGAATAGAAGTTATTTATTTTAAAACTATTACCTCATCTTCAATATAAACTTTTATTTCACATTTCATCTAAGTTTAAAATTCACAAACTTTTAGTTAATATTAGACCTTGAAATCTCATGTGTAGTGGACTTTAAATCTTTTTATATTAGGGTGCATAATAATTCCACTGGTATCTTAATAAGTAGCCTACTGCCAATAAGAATATGTTCTTTACGTCATCGTTGTCCTAAACACATTTTTTTTATATTAGTTAATAATGAATACAGCATTATGTAAACTTTTCTGCCAATTTGAAATAAAAATTTTGGATATGTCTTTTAAAACCAGTTCTACCAGATTACAAACTATTTCAGTAAAATCCACTTTAATTTAATTTAGTTCAATTCAGTTAATTTCAACTCAATATAGTTCAGTTTAACTTATTTCATTTCAATTCAATTTCATATAATTATAAATTTATATTAAAATAGGTACAATCAATTTTTAAAAGTTAAAAAAACCATGACTTTAATAAAATAAAAAAATTGCAAAAATATTGATTACGAAGAGTGCAATTTAAAGAAGTTAAACATTACCTTAAAGAAGTGAAAAAACTACTTTAAATATGAAATAATTATCCGTCAATAATTTTATTTTTGCTCTAATCTGAAAAATATAAATCTTCAACTGGGTAATTTATTAGAGATAATTATATATATTTAAATTTTAGCATAGTTAATTAGGTATTAATCAAATAAAATCATCAAGTGGGGCTCTAATAGTACTACAGCGCCATGTACTTGTAAAGACAATGTTATACAGCTCTATAACAATGCACAAATAATGCAGAGTTGATCATACTATAGAAGCAAAGTAGATAGTCATTTAGATTTCACAGAAAATTAAGATCTCATATACAATTTGATTAAAGGTATGATAAACTTAAAATATACAATTTGATATAGGAGATGCATTTCTTAAGATCAGTTATGAAAGAAATGCAACATCCTTAAAAAAACAAAAAGTTATAAGATTTAGAAAAAAAGGAACTGAGGCTCAAAATCATGTTTTAATCGTAGAAAAATCGATAAATTTTGACATATGTAGAAATGTAATTCAAATTAAATATATTAAAGTATGTGAGAAAATGAGTCTTTTTCATACATGAAACTATCCGGTTCGACGGGGTGCCTTGAACCTGATAAGGACAACTGGATGAAGTGGTTTGAGGGAGTTAAGGTAGGCCACCACACTGTCACATTGTCACTCACTTACACTCCCTACTCAATTTTCTCTCACCACCCCACACAAACAAAACATCTTCGCTCTTTATTCAAAAGCTCCCTTTGTTTTTCTTTTTCATTTTTTTCAATTTTTATTCTCTCTCTTCTTCTTTGTCTTTTCTATGCCTTCTTTTTCTTTACCAGCTCCGTCTGCAATTCTCCTCTCAAAACCCTAGATTTAAGTACTATCTTTTTCTTTGGGAGTGGTTTTAAGTTGTAATGGTTAGTATCATTCTTCTTCTTTGGTTTTTACGGGTTCTGCTTCTGGGTTGAGTTTGTTGTTTCTTTGTGTTGGTTCTGTTTACACTGGTAAAACCCTCATTTTATGTAAAAATAGTCTGGGATTCGTGATTTGATGCCAAACGGGGCTTCTTTTATCTCTCTGTTTTGAATATTTTGGGTTTATAGACTTGAAGTTTGCTTGTTCTGTTAAGCTTTGAAAAATCCTTTCCAAGGAACTACAAAGCATAAAGCCTTGATCTTTGATTTATTAGTTTAGAAGTACGAGCTACAGGGGATCTAAAGCTCAAAATTTACGTTAGTGAAGAAGAAAGGAAAAAGGTGAATGCATGGATGGAAGAAAAGCCATGGCATATAGGTAGTGGTTCTACACCTTATTACTTTCAAAGAGGCGGTGCCATTGTTGGTTCTGGACCACAGATTGGTGTATATAATCCTCATGGGTTTAGAGCATTGTGGAACCCTAATTTACCAGCTCAATCCAATGCCAGGGCAGGTTCATCTGCTATGGAGGCATCACATTCCAATTTTGGTGGGGGCATTGATATCGGTATGCCTTGTGGAGCGTCAATGAGCGAGCCTGTGGTAAAAAAGAAGCGAGGGAGGCCTCGTAAATATGGTCCAGATGGACAGGGACAGGTTTCTCTTCATGTAAGGCCGAAATGCTTTTCATTACAGGATCCGATGAGTCCTAAAAGGGCAAGAGGGCGGCCACCTGGGAGCGGACGAAAGCAGCAGTTGGCCCTTCTTGGCAAGTTTTTCTATTAAGTTGTCTTGCTTGTTATACTTAAAGGTGTCCATTTCAAGTGGGATGCTTTGTGCTATGCAATTCCAATTAAATGCTGCTATTGTTTGATTGTTGAGAGCATTTTTCAGCTCTGCATCCATTTTTGAATATTCCTTTTTCACTGATGCCAACTTCTGCTCTAGATGGAAGTGGATTCGTTTTTGAATTGCTAAAGAAAATACATGTTGTGAACCTATTTCATTTAGGTGATGATGCAGAGTTTAGAGCTTGATCTAGGACTATAATTTATCTTGGTTATCTGTTTACTTTCCAACCCAAATAATGTTTGTTACGAATGGTGACTAATGTTGATTTTGGTTGATTTTTGTAGGGGACTGGATGAATAGTTCTGCTGGAATGGCATTCTCACCACATGTAATTCACATTGGAGAAGGAGAGGTATTATGTTCATTCTTTCTCCTTGTATTTATAAAAAATGTTTCTTAGTGCATGGGACTCCATGCCATAGTGGATTGGATTCTTGAAGATGTATTGAACACATAAGGAACATATGTAAGAAACTCTTTAGGTTTCACTAATAATTTGAGTGCGGGGCTTACTATGAAGCAGCAATGATTTTGTAGAGGGAAAAAAATGCATGCTATCACCTGTAGTTTTTTTGTTCTGTGTAAGTTCAGATAATGTTGTCCTCTCCTGTTACTCAAATGATTTTTGTTGCAGGATGATTTGGCCAGATTCCGTTTGATCAAAACGGATAATGCAAGTCTTTTGGTGCATCATCCATATAGAGTTGAACCTATGCGTGCAGTCAATTTCCTTTCAAAGTTAAAGTTTTCCTGTCTTTCTTTGCAGGATGTTGTTGAAAAAATGCTGTCATTTGCACAGCAGAGGCCTAGGGCACTTTGTATCTTGTCTGCAACTGGAACAGTTTCTTCAGTAACAATTCGCCAGCCACCATCTTCCATCACGTTTGAGGTTTACTATGATACCTTTTCCATTTTAATTACTGCCGAGGAGACTTCTTTTTCGAGTTTGTGTTAGAAATGTTTCATTCTTCTCATTTTAAGTTTGTACAATTGCTTCTGTGATTTGCATTTTGCTTTTATGATTTTGATGGTTTACATGTGATGTGAGTCGAGTCCTATGCCTGCTCAAGAAGACAGTTGTGTTGTAATAATTCAAGCTAGAACATCTTCTTTTGAGTTTGTTATGTTTTTTGAAAGAAAACTTGCTTTATGCCTAATTTATTGGGAGAGAGGTGTATGGACCAACTAGTTGGTTGCGTGCTTGAACCTGCACATATTTGTGTCTCTTACGTTGGTTGCATGTTAGATGTTAGTATTTCGATAACGATCTTAGAAGCAGTACAATGGGATTGCTAAGTTGGCATATGTATTGTGTGCAGGGTCGATTTGAGATACTATGCTTGTCTGGCTCTTACTTGGTTGCTGAGGAAGGCGGGTCTCGAAATCGAACTGGTGGTGTTAGTGCTTCTCTTTCAAGTCCTGATGGTCATGTCGTTGGTGGTGCTATTGGAACCCTTATTGCTGCTGGCTCTGTTCAGGTATTACTTTGTTTGCCCTTTTAAGACTTAAGGTCATAGTTGTCAAATCTAGATTTGAAATCCAATTTTTGTGAATCGTGAATCGAATCGTAAAAAATTTTTAACAGGCTCAACTCAAGCTTTTTACTAAATTTTAGTCTAGAAATCCAATTTTAATAAAAAAAAAAAGAAATTATTTCTACCAAAAGCCATCTGATTGCTTAAAGTTTTATTCAGTCTAATTTTTTAAACCATACGTTATAGAACTTTATTGATAAATAAGAGAGAGGACATGTGGCATGAGAATATTTTTCCTGTTATTATTATTGTTATGTTATTAGCAAGTCTCAAGATGTGGAAACTGCAGGTGGTGGCGTGTAGTTTTGTGTATGATGCTTCTAAGGTGAAGGACAAACCCATTGGCCGCCCCAAACTGAACCAGGACAATACACCCCAGCCCAGCAACGACAATCGATCATCAGCACCTCCTCCAAAATCAGCTTTCCAGGCGATTACAGCACCATCGACTATGAATGTGTGGCCCGTTCAACGATCGGTTGACTTGAGAACTGATATTGACTTGACACGTGGATGACAACTGTTGCAACTAACACATGACAAATTTGTATATATGTGTTGTTGTAGTATTTGCTTCTGCATCTCAAAGATCTTGGGTTATCCTTAAATACGTCCATTTTGTTTGTTTCTAACATAGTTTTGTAATAGAAGTCTTTTTATTTGTAGGCCTTGAGAAGTTACAATGGAAAAAAGCAACGATATTTTTTTTTGTCGAAATTCAAAACATTTATCAACCAAGTTCTGTGGCATGAAGTAGTATTTAATTGTCATGTATCTGCAGTGTTTTATAAAAACTTGATTTATTAGTTATTACGGTTTCCTCAGTTTCTTGTGTTTTATCGAACACGATTTCAATATATTCGCAGATTTGCGTAATTATTGTCTTTGTCAACTTGGCATGGACACTTTTTATGTTTGAGAAACTCAACTGACATTCTGTTGAAGCTTTCCGATGTACTTTTTTTTCTCCGTGCATATTGGTAACTTGGGATGAATGATCATTATCAATATTGGAATTTGGTCCCTATCAGAAGATCAACCTGTATCAAATGTCAATAGTTATCCTTTGTCCTTGATCGGGATTTTGGATTTAAAACATTAGTTGAACTTGAATTTAGAACAACTGTTCATGGGCTGAGCTACCTATCAGGTTTGCTTCCATTGGCCATGCTTCAACAATAATTTATTACATCATCCGACCCGAACCTGTCAAAGTCCGAAATTTTATGAGTTATCTTTGATATTTTTATTATATCTATGTTTTACCTGATGATAAATAATTTTATTTATTATATATATATATATATATATATATATATATATATATATATATATATATATGTATATATATATATATTAAATTTAATCATCATTTTAGATATTCAAATTTTCTTATTAATTTTTTTATACTTGATTATAATAAATTATACTAAATATTAAAATTTTAAGAGAATAATGTAATTATGTGTAAAATTATAATTCACTTTTTTTTTATTTAGTGTAATAGAAAATTCAAAATGAAAACATATTATGTGTACGTGCTTGGGAACAATCTCTAGTAAGCTCGATTCAAGGATCAGACAAAAGTTCTAAAGTATGAGTTTGAACCGAGTTTGAATTGATGTTTTTAGTAAAAAGTTCACGACCCAACCCGCTCAGTGAACATGACTAGAATTGAAAAGTGGGTTTGGAAGATAAAACAACAATGCTATAGTTCTAATTTTAATGGTTTTGATACTAAGAAAATATTGGGAAACCGCTAAACAAAATATTTTATTATATCTGGTTGGAAATACTCTGTTTGCCCGTGAGCAGGTCAATCGAGTCAAAGAATCCGATCCAGTTTAGTTATTTGGATCAAATTAAAAAGTTATAGAACTTTAAGAAATTAATTACAAATAAATGAGAATTTAAGAATTTAATTGTATTTATTTGATTTTTCATTTCCTCTTTGATAGGAGAGGACGTGTATAATGAAATTCAATTAATTATTGATTTCATTTTTTATTATATTTTTGTGTTCTCTCCCAGGTTTTAGTCTCGTAATGCAATCATCGCAATTTGATCATTTTCGATATTCGTCGTTCCAAAAATCGTGAACAATAATTGTTCTCCGATGCTCCATGAAATAATTCCAATTTGGTTCTACAAAATGACGTTTTTCAATCTTCGGGCATGGAAAAATGTTAGCATCGAATCCGTTTCATCTTCTGATTTCCTTCGTAACTGTTATAATTGCCATTAACATTGAATATGGGATGTATTCAATGGATTATGGATTATTGAAATGAAGTGATTTGGTAGCTTTAAAAAACAATAAAGAACCGAAGATAATAAAAAGAAATATCAAACAAAGTAAAAGGTTCTTGCCTTTGATTTTGTCCAATCATTGCACTATTGGTTGAAATTACGAAAAAATAAATTGACTTCTTTTCTCTAAATAAAATTTCCGAAAGTTTAAATTTTGGCAAACATAATTCATTCTTTCATATATATTTCTTAGTATATCTTTATACCTAATATTAACACTGTTACATATTGATCTCGATCCGTTCATATCTATGTTATTTAATATAAAGCTGAATTATTCATCAAATAATTCAGCCGCAACAACATGGGCGTTAAGTTACTAATGTCAATATGCACAATGCTTTGAGTGCTATATATAGAAGCTGCAATGTAGATATGTAGTAAAATTTCAATCAACAATAAGAAAAAACGAACAGTTGATGTTCTTCCGCTTGTTAATACTATACATAAATTAAGTATTATAAACCAATTCTAAAAAATGAAACAGAAGAGCTTTATTCCTCTTTTAGTTCTCTTTGTTCTCATTTCTTCTCTAATGGCCGTGGAGGCACAAACATGCAAGCCTAGTGGCAAAGTGAGGGGGAAAGATCCTCCTGACGAATGTAACCACGACAATGATTCCGACTGTTGTAAGAAAGGCAAACTCTATGACATCTATAAATGTTCACCTCCAGTTTCAAAGAACACAAAGGCAACTTTGACCATCAATAGCTTTCAAAAAGGCGGAGACGGAGGTGGTCCATCAGCTTGTGACGGGAAATACCACGATGACGATACTCCAGTGGTAGCGCTATCAACTGGATGGTTCAATAACAAGAAAAGATGTCACGATTTTATTACTATCAGTGGAAATGGAAAGAGGGTCAAGGCTATGGTCGTGGATGAATGCGATTCAACTATGGGATGTGACGAGGAACATGCTTATCAGCCGCCATGCCCAAACAATATCGTTGATGCATCGAAAGCGGTTTGGAAGGCCTTAGGGATGAAAGAAAGTGATGATGACTGGGGATACATGGATGTTACTTGGAGTGATGCTCAACTGATTCAAATTCATCCGTAAAATGTTTTTCTTGTGTTTGAATAAATTAAGTTGTTTATCTGCATGATCGTGTGGTTGTTTTGATTGAAAGAAATCAAGGAATAATGTCAATAATAAGGTTGGTTATTATATATGTACTTCAAATAAATTTATGTGTACGATGATGATGAACTACTGTGTTATTTATAAAAATTGAAGATGCGTGGAATGTACGACTTGTTCAATAATTTTTCTTTTATCTAAAATTTGAAAGGACTGCGAATCACACTGCATTTTTGTAAGGTAGAGCGGCGGGTTCTTTACTTGACAAGTAAAGAGATGAGATTGCTTTCATGTCCATCTTTGATTAGAGCTTTTTTACTTATGATTAATGTCAATGATATCTTCTTCAAAAAAAAAACAAATTATCCCGTAATTTGTTTCAAGAATAACCTTTAAAATAAATTCAATTTTTTTTATCGATTTGTATATAGGATGTGAGATGCTCTAACAATAATTTATGGACTTAATGAGATCTTTTATTGGATTCAAGATATGTTCAATACGTGTAATTTGTATTTTCTGCCGAAAGCATAGAATCTCAATTTCTTGTATACACAAGAAGTTACTTTTATCTTAATCTTCAAATTTAAGAGTAAATTTTTTATTTTTTAAAATTAGTTTATGGGACCAATTAAATCTAAGGCCTTCGTTTATTTCAATTTTTTTGACTCCAATCTTAAACTTTTTGTTAAGAAAGATGCAGAGCCGGATTGATTTACTAAGTAGTATTTATTTATTAATTAAACTTTTGGATTACATTAATTAATTAGTTATTCATTTGTGTAAGATTCCACTTGATCCAACACATAGATTTTGCTTCTTAATTTTATCTAGATCCTTAGTGAAATTCTCAAGGATTTGCCAAAAAACAATATAGTATCTCAAAACACAAGAAAACAAAATGACAGACTATATTCCAAACATTTTAATCAGCCTGCTATCGATAGGTTAAAATTCCTTGTAACAACTGCATTTACATTACTGTATGATTGAATCATTTATATTCTTGTAGTTTCAGCCTCAAACTCCTATTTATATCTTCAATTAATGCACCTCAAATCACAATTAACACTAATCAACGCTACATTTCAAACAAAAATGAAGCAAGTTCGCTTCCATTTTACTCGCCTTGTCTTAGTCTTGTTTGTAGTTAGTGCTGCAATGGTAGAGGCACAGAAGTGCAAACCCAGCGGCAAAGTGAGGGGTAAAAAACCGCCGAGAAATCAATGTAACCACGGAAATGATTCAGATTGCTGCGAGGAAGGTAAATTCTACGACATCTATAGATGTTCGCCTCCAGTTACGAAGAAAACCAAGGCGACTTTGACTATCAATGGTTTTGGGAAAGGCGAAGATGGTGGGGGCCCAGCAGAATGCGATGGAAAGTACCATGACGATAATACCCCTGTCGTGGCATTGTCGACCGGGTGGTTCAATAACAAGAAAAGATGCCATAACTACATCATGATTCACGGAAATGGAAAGAGTGTGAAGGCTGTGGTTGTTGATGAATGTGATTCTGCTAGAGGATGCGATGCTCTGCATAGTTACCAGCCACCGTGTGCGAATAATATTGTGGATGCATCGAAAGCGGTTTGGAAAGGATTGGGTTTGAAAGAAAGCGATGATCGGTGGGGTTGGATGGATATCACCTGGTCCGATGCTTAATGTTTTAGCAACATACACATGAAAACACACCGTGTTAAGATTGATATGACTCGTTTGGTAGACTGAATGACTAATCCGTAGAATAGGAGCAAAATCAAATGAAAAAAAGTCAAATTTGATAAAGATTTTATCTAGATACCAATTTCGGAGGAAACAACTATATTCTTGGTTACTACAGTACTCATGAAATAGCTATTATTTATTAAAATTAAGGAATAGTTCCATGATTTCTACAGTACTTAAGAATAGTTTTTCCCTCCGATATCAGATTATAAACAAAATCTCTACCCAATTTGGCTTTTATTCATTTTTCCTCCTATTCCACGAAATAACCATTCCGCTAACCAAACGAGCCCTTAATGCTGTCTCAATAAAGCAGTTGCTTTCCGCTGTTCAATAAGACTGTTAATATGTATTAACACGCAGTTATGCATCGATAGTGAAATAAAAAAGATTGATACTTTTCAATATTGACTGATTGATATAGTCACATGGTAACTAGACAGTAAAGAGTGAAAGTGCGAAAAATGAACTGACAGCGAGAAAAGAAAAATACATAGTTATTGTTTGGATTTTTTACCCCACGACATAATGTGCAACATTTTATCAGCATATTTCACGACCCTGGCGCACTTTATACATACAAAGTTTAAACTTTTCAGAGTTCAATATCGTCAAAAGTTATGATAAAAAACTAAATTATTTCATCTCTCTTTAGACTCCCAAGAGCTTCTTTATGTCACGCTGCAATGATAAAATAAATTTATTAACATAGGCAAGTTACCAGCACAACGATGTTTTTTCGACTATATATGATAAGATGCTTCAAAAGTGTGTTGCATTTACCTCGAGACTTAGAGGAGAGGTTGTGGGATAGTATCGATCGACAACTTGACCATCCTTGTCGACAAGGAATTTGGCGAAGTTCCATTGGATATCATCGCCGAAAATTCCCCATTTGCCCGCTTTTAAGAACTTGTACAGTGGAGGAGCATTTTCGCCGTTTACTTCAATCTAATGCAGGAAAAATGAGCATGTGGTTAGCAACAATTCGCATTTCACTGTCAAAAGAATTTTTCAGAGTAGCTGGCCATAGAATTCCTTCACGCAGTACACCGCATTGGTAATATCACAGGCCATCTATCAGTTGAAAATTAATAAAACTAATTCATATGACACGGACAACTTCAATATATCTGATAGTTACCTTGTCCAAGATTGGAAATTCTGCTTTGAAGCGAGTGCATACAAATTCTTTGATCTCTTCGTTGCTTCCTGGTTCCTCATCACCAAATTGATTGCATGGAAATGCTAATATTTCAAGGCCTTCATAACACAAATACAAAGTTAACGCTACCAAACAAACAGTTCAGCTATGCACATTTCAAGCAAACAATTTTGACAGACAAAGCATAAATACGCATTCTTGTACTTGTCCAAAGACAGCGAAGAAACAAAGAATATGAAATTCGCAAGCAAGCTAATGACATTTGGTTAATCTAACCTTGATCTTTGTACTTGTCATACAACTGATTTAGCTCCGTATAATTTGAATTGGTCATACCACTGTACATTATGCAATGTGTAGATGAATATGAGAACCTTTACCAACACATTTCGGTGCACTGTAAAGAGATCGTACATAAAAGCAGATTACAAAACGGAAAAGAAACAGAGATTTGAATACCATTTTGAAGCAACGTTAACAATCAACAAGACTTTTCCTTTGAAAATGCCAAGATTTACATCATTTCCCTTGTCATCCTGCAAGTCAAACATATCACTTACAAATGGGAGCTGAATTGTCAACGTTATGTCAAATTAATCTACAAAAACTAGCTCAATACTTGCTACAAAAGGTGAAGAAAGACAAAACTTGAAAGCAAAACTGGAAGCTGCATGATAGCATAACTTATTGTCTGGTCAACTGATGAAGATGTTTAGACCATTGAATGATTTGGAGATACATAGTTCAATTATATACGAAGAAAGAGAAGTCAACTGATAACTGGTTCAATCCCCCAGCTTCTTACAACATTAATTTATAGCTTCCAACTCCCACAGCAATGAACTTAAAGTATTTATTTATTTTTTTGAAATTTTTTTTTTTTATAAATTTAGCAACAAGCCAATTGCAAGAACTTCAGTCTTTATACAAGTTGTTTTCTAATTCAACCGCCACTAGATTTTGAAGTGAAAGATTGTACAAGCCTTTTCCAATAGATCTAACTTAATACCCAAATTTTGAACACTATCAACTGGGTTGATACTTGATTAACAATTACAAGAAATATACAAGCATCGCATAGAGATATTTTCAATAGAAGAGACATTCTCCGGAGCACTGATTTAAAGAAGAATAGTTTCAGGGCTATGCACAAAGAATAGGCAAAACTGAAAGATGAGGTTTCAAATAGAGGCCAAAAAACTAACCTTGACAGTGAATTCATATACTGATTCTGGGTACTTGGAAGTTTGGCTTGCCATTTGGTAAGAGTTAACTGATGTCGAACGAAAGCAGTCGAATTAGAGAAAAGGTGACCAAAAGAATCGAATCAAGTAATCAACAAATATGCTTTATTTGACTTTGAAGCTGTATTATTCGTTCATGATTCTTGCTCTTACGGGATAAATTCACAAGCAATCGGACCCGTATAGAAAATGTACAACTGGCGCTCGTTTCCTATGTGTTTAATACTTTAATTGGTTTTGAGAGTTAATCCAGACCGTCAGATTGAAATTTCACTCTAAGGATAAACATAAGCGAACTACTTGGAATCCATAAGCGGGTTCGGGCCGGAAAGGCATGAATATGTATGTGTACTTGAAATGGGTCTTCAATCTTTCAAGAATTAGACATTCTATGTCAAATTGCCAAATGACAGTCAAAATCTAACACACACAAACATGCCTACTTCTTTACTCTTTACTATCATATCAAATACCAAATGATCGTCAAAATCTAACAAACACATTTCTTTAGAAATATGTTAAGGCACTTCCACAATAGATCATCCGTTGGTTCATCACTGTGCTGGCTACGCCTAGCGCCTAACCCTGCCAACTAGCGCCTAAATCCTGATTAATCCCTACCTAGATTTCTAGAAGCTTTGACCACCCAACTAGCGTCTAACATTTTTTAAAACATGCCTAAAGCTTTTTAAAACACAGGTTTGCATTACTGCAATACATTATAATGTCTAATTATACTTCAAATTTTTTATACCAGAATGAAGCTGAGGTTAATAACAAAAAAAATCTCTGATTCCGGCACAAGTAAACCCAGTATGACAAAATATAAAGAATTGGTATGAAAATGAAATTACGTAGTAGCCAAGCACAGGACCAAAAACTTTTATTTTCTTCCACTATAGAGCTAAATTCAGATATGAAATGGATTAAACATAGAACATGTCTTTATTCTTACACATAAGATGGGAGTAGTCACATTCAAACTACATCAGACAGTACCCAGAAAATACATGGAATGATCACAGAGCAAATTCTACGCCTTGCTCCCATGTGCAAAATAGGAGCATATGGTGCTTATTCATAGTACTATTTATCCAAACTTATTATCTACCAGCACTTGATTAACCAAAGTTCCGGTTTTTATGCAATCCCCAGCACTTTCTTCACATCTTTCTGCAAAGGGTACCAAACATCCACCGTGATCAACATCCAGTAACGGATGAAAATGTACACAAATAATCATAGCGAACAATGGGTTTCAGATTTTACCTCGATGCTAAGAGGGGAAGTAGTAGGGGCATAACGGTCAACAACATTGCCATCTTTGCCTATCAGGAACTTGGAGAAGTTCCACTTGATGCCATCACCAAAAATACCGCCTTTGCTAGATTTCAGGAACTTGTAAAGAGGAGCAGCATTGTTTCCATTCACATCAACCTACCAAGATAAAAAAAAAATTTAACAACTTGTTTACCACAATAATATAAAGATTACAAGACTATGAATAAGTTCAAACTCCATCGCGTACCTTGTCAAATATAGGATACTCGGCTTTGAAGCGAGTACAGGCAAACTCAACAATCTGTTCATTGGTCCCTGGTTCCTGTGATCCAAACTGGTTGCATGGAAAAGCAAGAATCTCCAACCCTATTTTATAGTTCAAATGCAAGTATTGAGATCACATAAAACCAAGCTCATCAACAAAAAGGCACAGCTCTTTTCTTCATGCTCTATAATTTGGCTAATTTTAAAGATTGAGACCGCGGTTCCTTTAAGAACCTACATATTAACACCTTAAAACTCCTAACTGGAAAATTTAATGTACAGATTTTGTGAATGGTTTAAGAGCTCAGCGTATAGATTTAAATGGCTCAGTAATTAGATTTATAAGGTTATTGGAATAGCATCCTCAGCCAACCGAACATCATTCATAGACTAACACATAAATCCAGAAAAGCCAAATCCTGCTCTTTGGATATCAAGATGCAAATGAGTAGAATTATGAATGATTAAAAGCTCAACTCAAAGAGTAAAAACAGCAATATCCAGGGGCGCCAGGATATTTCAATCATCCAATATAACATATATATGATCCTTGACAAAAATTCGTATCTGATATGCCTGCACAATAAATGGAAGAGAACATAAAAAAAGAATTAGAAAAGGCAAGACCTTGATCCTTGTATTTCTGGTATAGCTCAGTGAGCTCAGTGTAGTTGGAATTGGTCAAGCCACTGCATCAACAAAACAAATCAAAAGATAATCAAAATCAAAGCAACAAAGTTGACAAAACAAAAGGGGATTGCATAAACATTCACTTATTCACATCATATTACATATTGAAATAGGCTGTAACTGAAGTAAAACAAAAAAAAAACAAAAAATACTCTTCTCTTAAGCAGAAAATTGAAGAGCAAGGAGATGAATAATACCATTGTGAAGCAACATTAACAATCAAGAGAGCCTTCCCCTTGTAAATGCTGAGATCAACATCATTTCCCCTCGCATCCTACACCAACCAACATACATGTCAACCTCTATTACTGTTAATCAATTACATGCATGAAACATTAAAAAGGTTCACAACCTAGCTTCAATAAATTCGGATAAATGGCTCAAAGCAAATGATTCAAGATATTGCAATGAATCAAAATATTACAGTATTATGTTGAATCAAATGCCATTTCTTAATCATTAATTAAATTTTTTAAAAAACATAAACATCAACTTCAGCGACAATTTCTTCATTAGGATACTCAAATTATCTATTTCTGAGAAGATCACAACAAATTAACTCTAACAAAGCACCAACATATAGAAACATGACCAGCAAAAGAAGGAGAAAAATAGCAATTAATCCAAAACCTAAAAACCAAAGGTCAAATAAATTATTTCAAAAAAACAAACCTTAACAGTAAAATCATGCACGGATTTCGTCTCAGACTGGCCAGCCATCGAATGATCGAATCTCAAAGCAGATAGCACAGACCGCGAACCCCTATTTCGGGTCGAATGAGAAACCAAAGGAGAAGATGAATAGCGAAGAGAAACCAAATGGGTTTGCTGAAGATTCAAAGACGATTGCTTATTCGGGATACAAAGAGAAGATGCAGATACAGATGTAATAGGCAAACTTCTTCGAGAGAGAACGCGAGCAGAAGAACAAAGCATTGAAGTGAGAAGAACTGGGCAAAGGCTCCAATTTTATAGATATGAACTAAAGAAGGCTAAAAATGCGGCCTTTGGACTGGTTATCGAAGGGCAACGAGTAGGCCGTTGTTGACAGCGTTTAGATTCTAACAGTACGCGTGGGCGATGAAATCAAATACACGTGGACGAAAATTGAGCAGGTGTTTAACTGGAAGCCAAGTGATAATTGGACGGTGAGGATTGTTGCATTTGCATCACGGCTGAGAAAGTGAACGCTTAGATCCACCATTGAAATTGAAATGGGAAAGGGGAGAATGGGGCATGACAAAAAGGTTCCACCTTGTGTTGTGTTCACATTGTTAGAGTGATTTATAATTTAAAAATGTTTGTTTAATTCTAAATAGTATAAAATTAAGTAATTAAGTGTTTCTGTAAAATGATTTTTAAATCATTAAAAATATTTTTCAAAATTGAATTTTAAGTCACTTTTAAGTTATTAAATCTTGAAAAGACTATAAAGTATATGTTTTATAAAATGATTTGAATATAATATAGGGGTAATGTTGTAATTTATTTGATAAAAAAGTAAATTTGAAAAAAAGTCACTTTTACGAGTAAGTATTAGCTACTTCTTACTTTTTACTTAAAAGTAATTTTTTTAAGTTGAAAAAAGTTTAGAGAAATACTAAATTAACTAACTTTTAATTTAAAATTGTACTTTTAAGCAAGTTTGACTAACTTTTAAGTTTGGAGAAACACCCCCTTAATTTCTAGAAGATATTCCTTCCTGATTTTGGAGCAGCAATGAATGAAGATTCCATGACTCATTGGATTATTGGGACTTTGGCAATACATTGAAGGTAGACCTGGACTAATATAATATAGTGTGAATGAGTGAGCTTGGATATGGCTGGTTTTCGACTTGAAACTTTATTCCAAACCGTGCATCAATTTGCTTAACAAGTAAATATTAGTTTTACTTATTTGAGTTAAATCTTTTATTAAAATAAAAAATAAACTATATTTTTTAAAAAAATGGCTTATATTTAGGGATGATAATGGGTCGGATCTAGATCTGATCTGGACCCATATTTCCATTATTTCAAAGCTAGCGCAAGGTAGATGATGTTTGTGTTAGCCTTGAAATGATGGAAATATAGGTCCAGATCAGATCTAGATCCGGCCCGTTATCATCCCTAGTTATATTGGTTTTCCATTTAAATTGCTTAAAAAAAATAAAGCAAAGTCCCATTTTAATTTTGTTCATTTGGAATTTAAACTTAAACGAGGAAGAAGAAAATCAAGGTAACAGAAGTAAAAAAGTAATGATATGGGTATCTTTGATATTACTTTTCAAATTGTTAATAAGTTACTCTCACAAATTTTTAATAGAATTACATATTTTAACTTTTAACAACACATTTTGATCATTCAAACTATGTAATTAAGAACTGTCTGACTTGTTTTTTTTAAAAATTAACTCTGCTGCTTATAGCAAAAGCTTGAAAATTGAGCTTTTCGAAAAAGCAGTATGGGAAAGCAATCTCAAAATTAACCTGAAATACCTTTTTCTAAAGTGGCTCCGCTGAAATATTTTATTAAATTGAAATGTTAAGATGATTTTAACTCTTTGTATAAGTTAAGGGTGTGTAAAGAATTTAACTATATATTATCATATAAATCTACCATAAAATATGAGTTATTTATAATAATAAAAATTTCAATTAACTTAGAATATATCTTTAGTATCAAAATAAGCTTTTTTCAAATAATTGAATAAATTGTATAATAATTTATCAATTTTTTAACCAAATGGAATTACGATGGTTGGTCGAGTTTGTCGATCGTTAGAGCCCCACTTCACTTAAGGTTCTAGTTCTATCATTTGATAAAAATGCCCTACCTTAGCTCACTTAGAGCATTTTTAGTAGCTTGTTTATCTCATAAATTGTCTTGACACATAGGAAAGAATAGACAATAAATTTGAAAATGTATTTTTAATAGCTTGTCTAGTCTATATTTTTTTATATGATGTGACACTATGTGTCATCTCAAATTGTCGACAATGTCTATTTGATTGTTTAGATGTAAATAACCAAATAGACATTGTCTACAATAAATACAATTTAAAATGGAATATACAATCTACTATCTTACAAATAGACATTGTCTATTTTTAAAACTATCATCACATCATCAAAAGGAACTTCTATCATACATACAACCTAGGCTTGGAAATCACAAGCTACTAAAAATGTTATTAGACATTCACTTTTTTTCTAAGCCCAATCATATATTTTTGGTTTTTGTATAAATATGAAATTACAACTCGAGTTTGTTAAAGGATAAAGATTTATAACCCAAACATAGAATTTACATAAATATCTAAACCCAGCTCAAGTTTGGTTTAGTGAATAATATTTTTTTACATATAATTATTTTGGACTTTTATATTCTAAATTAATAAAAATTTTGTTTACAATAACCTATTTTACATAGAATTCGAGTAAACAATGTAATAATAAGTAAGTTTTAGATATAATCATATTATTTTTTTATAATAATTTCATAGTAAGAGGCATCAAAGGTTGAAGTATATCATATAAATGATGTGTAATAAGAGTGTCACATGTTTAACCACCAAATTGTAAAAAGTTTTAAAAAAGTAAGCGTAAGTAGACGTTTTCGTCAGGTGGTGGGTCGGATTTTTTACTGAAAACGTTAACTCAAGCCTACACTTTAGAATTTCGGGCTCGGGTTAGTCTTGGGCAAACTTGCAAGATCATTTCCAAGCCCGGTCCAAGCTTATAGATATTTTTTATTATAAATTTTTTATTAAATTAAATAGAAAAAATATAAAATAGCCCAAAATATGTTTAAATTTTTTAATATCATTGCATTGTTTATTTGAAATATTTAATATTTAGTATCATTTATTATAATCAAGTATATAAATTTAAGGAATAAAATATAAAATCTTAAAATAATTATAAATTTGATGTATAAATTTATAATAAATAAATAAAATTATTCGGCAAACCGAGCTTGGGTATTTATATAAAAACCAAGCCCGGCCCATAAATCTTCGGCCTTTGACGGGTCCGGGCTTGGGCCAGATTTTTTTAAAAAATGAGTGTCCAAGCCCGGTCCGTTAAAGCAGGCTCGCCCGGCCCGCGAACAGGTCTACAAGTAAGATATAATAACGACAATTTTAAGAAGTGCAAGCATAAGTCGGCAACCAGGGCGTTCGAAGTGTAGATGATGATTTTTTAGAGCCTAGTCCCCATCTAGTCAAATTTTTATTTTTAATTTATTAATAATTATTAATACATTAAAATGGTTAATTCAACTAAAATATTGTTTGTGTTTTAAGGAAATCTTGCTAAGTGCTGCCGCCCAGGCTAAATTTTAAAACACGGAAAAATTACTAACCCAAAGAAAATTCTGATTTGTCTCATCTAGGTTTGCCTAAGTCGGTTAACCGCATAGGACCGCCACCACCTAATAAAATTGTGGCAGTGTGTTCTGAAAAATCTATAGCGTAGCTTAGGCCGATTTTTAGAACACCGAAGAATAAGAGCATCAAAAGTATATGTGAGTTATAAAAAGTAAAACACAAGAAAGTAAAGAGCATGGGGAAAAAAGTCTTGTCTCAACAAATAAACTTACAAGCTAACTTACAAGCTGAGAAGACAAAGAGATTTAGACGACTAGGATTTTCTTTCTAACTTTATTAATATGTTTAAGTTCAGCTCTACATAGTTATTAAATTTACATTTTGTTAATTCCGTCAAGTTGTTAGAAGTTCAACAAAACATAGCATACATGATTAATACAATTAGTTATTTCTAATTTGCGTTTTGAATCTCATAATGGTGCAGAACTAAGCTGCACCAAGCTACAATATGCAACATTCTAATTTCTGATCAGAGAATAAAATAGAAAAATTACATGAAATAAAGGAAGAATAGGAAAGGTAATTGACTGAAATTAAGGAAAACTGTAGAATAATGAACTAGGGTAGAAATAGAATGAAAAGAACACAAATTGAATTGAAAAGGATAATACTGGATAATTTTTCATTGATTTTTTGTAATGATTCATAGTATTAGCCCTCCAATATATAAAGCAGCCTAGGTAAAAATACAGCTGTCCATAATAGGATAATTTTGCATAACTACTAAAATTCTATTCTATCTACAGCAATATGGCTGACTCGGCCAATTAAGGAATTATATAAAACACTACTATTGACTATAATCATGGCACAATATTACCAGTTTCAGTCGATGGCAACATGTTCTTAACAACTATTTCAAAATCATTATAGTATATTTCAATGTTTGATTCTTCGTTAGATCTCGAGACCTTCAATAACCTTTGGTATATGGACGTCAATCTTCTCGAGCGAAAAAAAACTTAGCTATGCAATGCCTATGCACATCACAAGTTCAATTACATTTTAAAAGCAGCAAACTATAATCTGCAAGACATCCATGTCCCAAACAACCATGGATCAACCCATGTTCTATTGCTAGACATGGAGATGTTCCAAAATCTAACAATAATCTACGCCAAGAAGGGGAAGCTTCCAACAGCTGTAACCCTCCATCCAAATCTTCACTACTGAACCAATGTAAACGACTCCAATTGAGTAACCATAATATTGAATATCACTTCTATCCATCTTAGTGTCGGTAAGTAGAGGAACGTCCTTGAAATAGATTCTAGTGCCATCTCTCCGTTGACAAGCATGGTTGAACGATACAAGATTGGGTGAAGATATTTCAAGAATATGAATGTAATTAATTACCGATTAACAGGTACAACTGCAAGAATCTCATCAGGTAATAAACTAATGTAATCTTTGCCATTAATATTCAGAAGCTTCCCTTGAAGGAAATAATCAAGTTCCAATGGCGTTTGTTGCGAAAAGTAGTAAATTCTGAAGGTATAATGGTATGGTCGTGTTG
>CATIWQ010716083.1:0-19087 GCA_949673415.1 Euphorbia schlechtendalii
TTAAATAATGTAAATCGTCCGAGGAGGATTCCCATATGAAGATCGTCGGATGGTCGAAAATTGTGTGATTCGAGGATAAATTTCCCGAAAAGCCGTCATCATTGAACGCGCGAGCTGGTACAAAATCCCGTGCTCACAACTATCATAGGTTGAATAACACGATGCTCGAAGGCCCATAGCTGCAATGAAAAGAAAACAATGGTATAAATAAGGGGCATGTGCAATAAAATAAATAAAGTGACAAATAAAGTATGCTCACCATGATCCAAAGAGGGCCGACCTTCAGCTCTTTCATCTGTTGGCACATGTAATGGTCGAGTCCGTAATAAATCTGCCTAAGAATAACCCTCGGCCAGTTCCACATCGGAATATCCTCCAAATCGGCTAGGGCGGGCAAGATGCAGTAGTTCAGCGCACTACCAGATCATAGAAAAAATACGATGGTTAGTAGCATCTTAATAAAATATCAGAGAAACTAGGGTCATCCATAGTGGTGATATCGGCAGTCACCCACCTTCACTTCACCACGTGGCTATTCAACACCAGGTCATTAGATGGGCGCACGCCCAATAATCTCTCAATATAATCGAGGGTGATCTTCTCTGTCGGAAAGGAGGACAAAAATGGTTAAACAATAGTGCCTTCTTCGTCCACCACAAGTCGGTCATGGCCATGATTTCGGAAGGCATAATCGTGATCTCTCCTAGTGGCAAGTGGAAGGTGTGAGTTGTCTCACTCTATCGCTCAATCATTGGGCTCATAGCTCTGTAACTCATAGGCTTCTCTTCCGTCAGTAAGGTGTTAATACGAGGACCAAAAGTGGTGGCCTATAATGCATCAATCAAGAATTGATCATGCCTGGCCTCCGCGTACACATGGATCCGAACCCACCAATTGGTGCACAACCGAAGTGCACCAATGAGGGTACAATCCTGCGGCTACAAACAACAACAATTAAAAGGGAGGAGGATAAGTCTCATGCATTCCAATTCATCCATCAATAAAATAAAAACATGGTGTGATATTTAATAAATGGAAGATTTGAATAAAATTTGTCTAACTTAAATTGGACATTACTTTATTAAATCTTAAATCCCCTAAAAACATATATAGCATACTAATATATGACAAGAAAAATTCACATCACATATATCATAACTCATATATTAATGCATTTTAATTAATAAGTGTATCCATACGTTTTTTTAATTCAATCATAGCGTGCATAAATAAACACCCTTTTGGGGCTTGTTCTACAACTCAAATGCTCTTTTGGTGTCTAACCTATTGACATTGCCTATTTGGTGTCTGGTGTGTTTACTTTTTGCCTATTGGGTACCTAATGTATTTACTATATGCGTATTTGGTGCATAATCTATTTTATTTTAGTACATAAAGTATCTATCTAACAACCCAAAGAACATGAAATAATTATATTGTCATTTAGAGAATGGGTATGATTCGTTGATCGTGTATAAAATTGTTGATCCACAATGATCCCTTATGTTATCGTAATAAAATTTGATATGTCAAAGGTCAAATAGACAAAAGTTGAATACATCAGACACCAAATAAGTAGTTTTAATAGATCAGACATCAAAAAGGTATTTGAGTTAAAGAAGATGCCTCAAAAAGATATTTAATTCCTCATATATTCATGCATTTTAATTAATAAGTGTATCCATATGTTTTTTTAATTCAATCATTGCGTGCATAAATATTCACATGCATTTTAAATTAAAATGTATTCATACATCTCAAACAAGACAAGGAAAAAATAAAGCATACATATTCATGGATCTTTTAATTTAATTAAACGCACATTCATGGAACTGAGCAAAAATTTTTTTCCCTCATGAAAATTTGCATTTTCATCATCAAAAAATGCCAAAAAAGGTCCAGACGATGTAAATTAATTATAGAAAGTATAAAACATGAAAAAAGTCGGTTCCGGGTACTCCCCGGGCTCGGTGGCGGTTCATTTTGTACAGAGGGACCGCTGCCAGTTTGGTTTGGACAAACCAGACAACTGCCGATCTAACTAGACCAGTAGCGGGCTAGTAAACTAAATTGGTGCCGGTTCAATTGAACCTGTGCCCTGGGCAACAGACATGGAGCATTCTTTTAGCATGCTCCGAGTCCATTCTGATCAGAATTTCACCAAAAATTCATTCTAATCTTACCTAAACCTTGGGTAACCTATTCTAACACATTTTCATGCACCAATTTCATCCAATTTCAAAATTTTTCAATTTTCCACAAAATCAATTAAATGCAAAATCGAAGCGAAAAACTAACGAATTGTAGGCTTGCTTGGCGTCGGGAAGAATGTCCGGCGGGTGGGACTCTCGACCCGATAGTATAGCCAAGAAAATTCACCGACTCAAGAAACCCATTACTTGCAAAATGGGTAGAATTCTCAATCCATCGGGACACTCTCCGAGCTCATCCATTTCCGCCGACTTTTAACCTTGTTGAACATTTTTCTTTGAAAATTGAATAAAAATGGTGAAGGTAATGGAGTTGGAAAGTTAGGGAAAAAAAGGAAAAAGATGTGTTTTTTTTGAAAGTAATGGGAAAGTGAAAAAAAGAAAAGAAAAGGAAAAGAAAGTATTAAGTGTTGGGATTTTTTTAGTTGGACTTCTCCACTTGGGTCCAAATTTCGGCTCACACTACATTTCCCTACATTATCACCATTATTTTCACCGGTGTCGGTTTCACCGCCGATGCTGGTATTTCCATCATCACCGTCGCATGAATTAAAATTATTTCCTGGCACTTTTCAAAAAAATTAATACCTAGATTTATTTTCTTCAAAATAAATTCTTCACAATAAGTTCCTCAAATAAAAAAAATAAATAGACGAACATGCCGAATTTCTTCGACTCAATTAATTCTCTTTTGATTTTAATATTTTATTTTCAAAATATCAATCAAGAAGTTAAAACGTGCTTACTGGAACTACAAACTCCAAAAGAAACTCTATTGCATTTCAGGTTTTCAAACCAACTAGACTATCTTGGAAGACAACCTAGCTCATTAATCCTGGTAGTCAACCTAGTAAATAAGAACATTAATCTTGGAAGGTAGCTCAAGCATCACCTCGGGAAGATAAATGGGGCACATTAATCTTGGAAATCAACCTCGTCAGCTAGGAATATTAATCTTGGAAGGCAACTCAAGTATCACATCGAGGAAGACTTAATCTTGGAAGTCAATCTCGTCAGCTAAGAACATTAATCTTGGAAGGCAACTCAAGCATCACCTCAGGAAGATAACTGGCTTGATTTTTTTGGTGAAGAATAGAGGGAACACTGCCTATAGAATGAATCCACGTCCTATCCAAAAGGAGAGAGAGTAGGAGATTGAAATATCGAGAATTGTGAGTCACCTTAACCTTGACTTCCCTTACATTCACTTCTGCTTTGAAAAATCCGATAACCCCGCGCTTGGTATTATTATAGTCTCAAATAATGGTGCTATATCTAGCAAGCATAGATTCATTAAGGTCAAGATGCGGGAGCACTTTCAAAGGGCAAAGATTCAATGCATACCCATCGTCGACCATCATGCATGGATTCATTTAGCCACCGATATATTCATGGGGTTATATCCCCAAGTCACCGATTCCTTCGATTACGGCTCCAAAGGTGCATGTCTCCCATCTCCAATATTCTTGAAACTTGTTAATTACAAAGAACAGTTTACTTGATTTGTTGGATAACTCGAATTTTAAATTTGAATTTTAGAAATGCCATGAAATTAGATCTGACACTAAAAATATGTGAATATATCACAAAAAGCATGTGGGATAAAAAATTTAGCAAAATTTATATCCCCGTTTTGGGATTGGTCGAGTATGCCGGGACCAGTCTAATTTAGGCTAGTACCGGTGTACCCCTCTAGGTCAGTCCCGACTTATTAGGCTTGTACTGACCTAGATCGGTACAGATGGACAGCGCCATTTAGGCGATGTCCCCCGGTGCACAGCCGGATTAGGTCGGTACCTGCCTGGCCCAGACCGGTGCCTGCCCATTAGGCCGGTACCGATTTTCTCCTAAGCTGAAAAAGCCTAATTTTTAAATTTTAATTTTTTTTATTTCAATTTGAATTAATTAAATTAAATTAAAAAATTTAATCAAATCAGACTTAAATAAGACCTAAGTCTAAATTAATTAATTAATTTAAATGCATGAATTAATTTAAATGCATGAGTTTGTTTGTTTAGTTTGCATTTCGCTATTAGCGTGAGACTAAATGCAAATCTATGAATGAAAGCAAGAAACTTATCATGATTTGGCATAAATTATGTAGCCCCCGACATACGAGAGCATCTGTGTAGTTAGCTTGTGCAGGAAGTAGTGGAGGTGAATCCATGATGATGCTATTGAATGACAGGACCCACGGGTGGTGGCAGGGATAGAGGCATCTAGGTTTGGACCCTTGATTCGAGCTCTCCCTTAGGTTCCAAAGGGATTGAGCCATATTATTATCGACGTGCTTATCGAAAGGTGTAGCTAAACCACTCACACTTTTCATTTGACGGTCGGGGAGCTCACGATTACTCCCTCTAACATAGTGGCTATGATTGGACTAAATTTGAAGGGGCAGGTCCTATGCTTTGATGTTTTCATGGACTGATTTCTGCACCTCCGATCTACCCGATGATAGGATAGAGAGATTGATTAGTGTCCAACCATCACAAAATTCACGGCTTCTTCTTAGTGAGGTGGTATCCCAATGGGATCGCCTAGATGAGATCCATGATATTGAGGTGCCCCAGTTTGTCTGGTCTTTCATCGTAGTACTCCTCTTTATGATTTTCTTTCCAGTGTCCAGCAGTCAGCTGATCTACATGTCTTGCCCCATTAGAGGATGTTGATCCCATTTATGGATGGAACTGGTGCCGGGCTATCCTGGGCTAGATTTATTATAGATTAAATTACTATTCATGATGCCCTATGAAGGAGCTGAAGGTTGGACATTTGTGGAACCTAGTGAGTCTTCAAACTTCTTTACATTTTATTATTTTAGTATTGCCTCTATACTGATATAACACATTTACAGCTTTGGGCCTTTGAGAACCGAGTTATCCCACCTCCACAAGTGATAGGACATGCACCACTGGATGCTCATTGTTTTACAAATTGGATGCTCCCATGGACAGACATGGTAGATAGTTATCTATGGTACTGGGAGTAACTCCGATGCCTTCACCGTAGTTGGGTATGCATATATTCTTTGGAGCTTTATTATTTATTATTTTCTATACTGTGATATTGTGACTTGACTTTTTATTGCAGATCCACAATAATCCATGGGCTTGTCTCCTACTATACTTATATTTTGAGAGTCTATTGTGAGGTATATAATTATCGCCTCCTCTTTGAGTGCCTTTGTACACATAAGTGTGAAGTATATGATTATCGCCTCCTCTTTGAGTGCCCCTATACATAGAAGTGGTATTTTGGGGAGTGCGTCCAGAGATGGCGGGCAAGTAGGGTCTCAAGGAGGAGAGTTTCACCATGTGTACCCACTAGATTAATCTAGCCCCACTTGCTTTCTACCAATAAGTTCACCCTGTTTATTAAGGGTGAAGGATGGAGGATCCCATCAGTCAACCAGTGGTACTAGGATCTCATACTGCATTTACTTCCTCCCTAACCAAGGTGGTGGTTCGTAGATGAGCCTATGGAGGTAGAGATTGAGGGTGCCCCTAGTAACGGGAGCGGAGGAGATGATGATGATGTGGATGATCCTCCTAGGGCTAGTGATGAGGATATAAAACCAAAGGGAGGTCCTCCTGCAGCTAGATATATTTATCCCTTCTTGGTATGAGCTGAGCAGGTCAAAGGGCCTCGTGATCTGGTGGAGGGGCCAATTCTTTTGATAGATTTAGACGGGTGACGCCTTTTCTCGAGTTAAGCATCCTCACTTTTGATTTCACTCCCATTTATGCACATTCTTAATAGTAAATAAACTTTCAAACTTCTTGTAACATGCATAGGCCCACTAGAAGAAGATGACAAGGTACGTAGAGGAGGTGATCTTTGAGGAGCGTGAGATCTGGCAAGATCGAAGGGAGACAGAGAGGGAGCTCCACCATTACAGCCTATCAAGGGGCCAGCAGGAGAGTTTTCGACTCCATGAGTGATAGAGGGAGTCATTCCGCAAGAGTTGGATACTACATTTATGTGGATGACGTGGCCAGGGGGAGAGAGAGCTGAGACATCTATCAGAGCCCACTCTACCTTTCAACTTCCTTCTTGCTGATGCCACCCATGTGAATGTCTTAGATTACTCCCTATAATTCTACTTTTGAATAAGATGCCTGATCCAATATTTGGACATTTGTTGCATAGGTACCTATCACTAAGGCGAAGAGATTATCTCGTGGGCTCTTCTCAGTCTGGGATCTCATGATGGTCTAGAATACACTCGCCATGGTAAGTCTTATATTCAAAACTATTTATGTATGCAAGTAATATTATGCATGATAGTAATAATGTATGAGTATGTATGTACTCATGTATGTGGGTTAGTTATTTGGCATGTATGTATGTATGTATGTATGTATGTATGTATGTATGTATGTATGTATGTATGTATGTATGTATGTATTCAAGAAATAAAATAATTAAAAAATTAAATGACTATGTTTGCAAGCTTTCGAAGCGAACTTTAAGAAAATCGACTTGATTTATTAATTTCTTGAATCAATATCAAAATCGAGTCGAGCTATATCAAACTGAACTTTAATCAAACTTTAACTAAACCGAGCTATGTTCGCGAAATATTTAACTCGTTTGCAACCTACACTCATTAGAATGGCATGATTATGAGGCACGTGGGTGCCTTACCTACCTGCTTGTTATAATTTCCCTTTATTTCAGCCAGAAAGTCCTTTTTCCATTAGAAATTCACCGATGAAGCTAGAGCTAACCTCAAGGATTCTTACGTGTCTCATATATTTAATAATATGCAATTATACACTTCCTTAATAAGACATTGATAATATATTAGTCTGGGGATTCCATCTAATATTTCCTCCAAATGTGATCCTTAAAACTGTTTGATGATTTGGTTTTCTTTTATTTGGTAACAATTTATGAGAATATTTAACTTCTCAGCATTCTTTCATGCCAATTATGGAGGGAACATTTCAAACTTATGGGATAACTATTTTTAGTCTTTTCAACATGAAATAATAGTTTTAAATGTTTAATTACGTTTATTAATCACATTTTTGAGAATAAACAATTATCGTCAACAACTAACATTAACAATAGTAACTACACCAATAAATCTTAGATTAATTTTTTTTTTTTTTTGGAATTAGGGTTGATCATTTCATTTGATTGCGTAGGAAAGAAAACAATACTTGGATAGTATGTAAATTAAATAATCCTGCAAAAACAACTTGAATGAAAAGACTCTGCTACCAAACTTTCACAACTGTACCAATAATGATAATATGGTAATTAAAGCCCTCCATTAAAATCCTCAACGGTCTTCATTTAAAAGATTTACCTATTTTCACTATAAAAATGCTTCTATTCCTTGTTCAAAATTAAAAAAAAAACAAAATAAATAATCAAAACCATCTCTCTAGTCCAATCTTCCCTTCACCATGGTTTCTACCGGTAACTCTAATTTGGTCTACAACTTCAAACTTTCCTCAGTTGGGCCGAGCCGGGTCACGGGTTCAGGCGTGACCAATGATCCGACAAATATCGATCTAGCCATGAAGTTACATTACATAAAAGGTGTATACTTTTTTAGTAGTGAAGCTTGCCAAGGCCTAACTACTCCTCTTATAAAGGAAAACTTGTTCTATTGGTGCAACGACTATTACCTAGCTTGTGGCCGGTTTTGGCGGTCGGAGGCTGGCCGACCGTACATGAAGTGCAACGATTGTGGGGTGAGAATGGTTGAGGCACAGTGTGATAAGAGTGTGAAAGAATGGATAGAAATGAAAGATTCTTCACTTGACCATTTACTGGTTTATCATCTACCTTTAGGTCCCGATCTAACTATTTCTCCTTGTCTTTATCTTCAGGTAAATAAAATCTTTATCTTAAGCTAGATAGAGCATTTTGTTATTGTTATAAATTGTCATTAGCATTTTATCATAATTTCATAATGACTTAATATAAATGAGTAAAGATTTTTTTATCGTTGTTCTATAATATAAATTATCATCTAATGTTTGATTTATTGAAATCGTATATATTCAATTTATTCAATTTTTTTTACCTTCTTTCATAATTTTATTTCATCAAAATTTTTGTCAGAAAAATTTAGGAAATACAAAGAATTAGAACTATTAGGAAACCAATGGTCTTTGGTCTAGTGGCCACATTCCCTCCTAAAGTGGAATAAGAAGATGATATAATGAGTTCAAATTTCAGGTTCCTCAAATATTAAAATGTTCATTTTGAAAAAACCATTAGAATTTTTTTAATAAATTGTTTATAACTTATATAATTTCATAATGTTCGGGTAGAGCATGCTTTAACCTAGTGGTTAATATATTTTTTTGTGATTGGAGACGTTATATGTTTGAATCATACATAGACCATGGGGGGTTTTCCTTGTTACTATAAAACACCAAAATTAATTAGATCGGGCAATGAATATACAAAAAAAAAAAAAGTGATAAGTTGAATCAGATAATATCGCACATATAAAAAAAAAAAAAAGCATTTCAGCCATAAAATAAAATCCAAAAGAATCTTTAGTTCGTAATAAATTGATTAAATTCATAAAATTATTTCATGGTCCCAACTATCATGTAAATATGCTATAGGTTAGAATCAAAACTATTAAACATTTTGAATGTTTTTTAAAAAAAAAAAAATTTTGAATAAATACATCATGATACCAAAAGATAGTCATTTTACTCAAATTTTCATTTTCTTTTTTGTTTGTCATTTTAAAATTTCAATGCAAAATTTAATATTTTTTTCCTAATTCACCTGTGTATTTATTGGGAGAGAGATTAAGTATTATAAGATAGTTATTACTCCCTTCGTCTACTAAATATTGTCGTTTTAACTAATTCACAGTTTTTAAGATAACAACTAAGCGAATGAGATGATTTACTAGTTTACCCTTTCATAAATGTCCTATTCAATTTTCAAGACTATTAATATGTTCAATAAAAATAATTTGACCTATAGTCTTTTCTTGTTATTGGAGATTAGAATATAATTATCTTGAAAGTTGAAAAAATTAATAGGGGTAGGAATGGAAAATTTGGAAAAAAAATATCTTAAAAATACAAAATGACAATAAAAAAGAGACAACCAAATCCTTCTAAAACGATAATATTTAGTAGACGGGGGGAGTAAGAGGTTAGAGACTTTTATAATGAAATACAAAGAATATATTAATCATTTTAAAAGTGTTGCAAATATTTTATTGATTTTAATAAAAATTTTAAAATAATAGTCCCTCCGTCTATTAAATATTATCGTTTTAACTAATTCACAATTTTTAAGATAACAATAAATCGAATGAGGTGATTTACTAATTTACCCTTTTATAAATATCCTACTATATTTTCAAGACTTCATTAATATGTTTAAATATTGATTCCTATAATCTTCTCATCTTGTTATTAGAGATTAAAATATGATATCTTGAAAGTTGAGCAAATTAATAGAGGTAGGAATGAAAAACTTGGAGAAAAAGCTTATTAGAAATACAAAATGATAATAAAAAAAAATACATCAAAATCTTTTTAAAACGACAATATTTAATAGACGGGGGAGTAATAATTTAACATTCTGACAATGATTTGTTGAATTAGATGACAAGTACACTCCTAACTCTTAAGTGAATTTGCATTAAATACAAAGTATGCAGCTAAAGTGATGTTACTTTGAATTTTTGACATTATTAATAGGTATCTCAACTGTTATGACAAGTGTAGCATAATTATTATTTTTTTTAATGTTTATTACATATTCATGTTAAATATTTAAAATCCGAATTGACACTTGTTATATTTATTCTTTTTATGTTTGTGATATATAATCTGTCATTTAGATACATTAATTTATATTATCATTATCTGATAAAGATTTATATTATGAAAAATGCTACTTTTTTGGAGCTGTTGCGTTATAAAATCTTTATTATCATTATTGTGAACACAACAAAAGAAACAATAAATTATATAGCAATAGAAACTACTGTAGTACTACTAACTAAATGAAACACGTATCATAAGCCCCAGAAGGTGCTTTTTCCTTTTATTGAGAATTTGAGAGTAATTAATTTTATAATTGGACTTTTTTTTATGCAGATAACAAGATTTAGATGTGGAGGGATGTCATTTGGGCTAAGTTGGGCCCATATAACCGGAGACATATTTGCTGTTTCAAATAGCATCAACATGTGGGGCCTTTTCCTAGCTGGGCTTAAATCTTATGGGCCTTTGAATATCCCAAAATCACCCCAAAACCTCCAAAAACCCGGGAACAAAAGCGAACCGCTTTCCCTGAAACGGGTCAACCCGGTTGGTGAACACTGGGTAACTGCCAATGACTGTAAAATGGTAACATTTTCACTCTATTTTACCCCCTCAAAGTTAACCCATTTGCTGTCAAAAATTTGGGGTGAAATCCAAATTGAAAAGGCTCCTTTGTTTGAGTCGATATGTGCCATAATGTGGCAATTTATAAGCAAAGTAAGAGAAGGAAATGAACCTAAAATTGTTACTATTTGCAAAAAGGACCCAAGTTTTTCAGAAATTGAGAAATTGAGCAATACCCAAACCATAAGTTCTGTTGAGTCAAAAGATTCTATCATAGACTCAGATTTGGAAAAATTAGCAAAATTGTTGAGTGATTGTGCCATTGACGAAAGGGACCAAATTGAAAGAAGTGTGGAAGGGGCAGAAGATTATATAATATATGGGGCAAATTTAACATTTGTAGATCTTGGAGGGGCAGATTTGTATGGACTAGAATGGAATAAAAGGAAACCAGAATTTGTGAGTTACAGTATTCAGGGTGTAGGAGATGAAGGGGCGGTTTTGGTACTTCCATGGCTACAAAACAACGGAAGAGTTGTGAATATAATTTTGCCTGAAAAAGAAGCAATTAAGCTTAAATTTGAGCTTAAAGAAAATGGCTTTTTACCTGAAAATGAGGTTTGAGTGACTTCGTTTAATTTCTTTTAATGTTTGATTATTTAAAGCATTGGATAGAGAGAGCTTTATGGCATAATAAAATCTGCTTCGAACATACCTAGTTTGCTTTTAAGCTTTGTTATTGTTGTCGTTGTTTTTTCAGTAGTATATGATTAATTAGGATGTTTTTTAGAAATAAGATAATTTGGTATGTTTGAATGAATTTTATTTTGTTTTGTAATTTATGAGAAAATAGCTTATATTTTGATTATATTTTTGGCTTATCTATTTACTTTCATTTATGTATTGGATAGGTATACATGTAGTATTGAAGCAAATGACTAGACTAGATATATCATACTTTGTGAAATTTTCAAACATTGGGGACCGCCGTGATTATGGGCATAAACTCTCCTCCACTCTAGCCGATACTTAAGTCGTTACCTAATTGAATTAATTTTGTGCTTTTGTTATAAAACTGAATATCATTTTAACACCCAAAAAGACTATTGGTGGTCTCTTATCAGGTACGAGAGAAAACATTAAACAGAGTTTCATAGACTCAACATTCATTAACAATACACCTAACATATCTCACTAGTTGGTTCTCAATAATATACTGGCGATTTCACAGCAACATCGTACGAGCCGATGTTCATCGAACTGCCCACCCTGTAAACCTATTGCTTTCTAAAGAATCATTCCTTCAACATGTTAACACCATTTAATGTCGATTCTCAACAATTTACAACTAATACAGTTCAACTCGTTATTTTAATCATATAAACCTATTGAATTTTCAGATAGAGAAATGTACTATACCGTTAAAATCATTGAATTTTAATTAAAAATTCACACACAAGTAATACTAAATTCTTTGAGTTTATTTAAGAGTACAACTCAGAACTTTATATCGCCAATGAACTTCAAATTTCATTGCTTAAAACTCAACCAAGATTTTTAAATTCATCAATGCAAACTTCAAATTAATTGATAACTTTGCTATGCAAGTATACTGACATCAAGTTAATAAAACCAAACGAAAATTGTGTATAACATTTTTTTTGTTAGAAGTCCTTCCCATATAAAGGACTTGTCCAAGCCTCTTTCATAAATTTAAAGTCTTATTAGATTTATATGATTAATATTTATGGTTATTTTTCCCCTTTAATTTTTCCTATAAATAGATGTAGTATTTCTTATTATGAATTACCAACTCATGTTCAAATTTACAAAATTCTATCTCATATTCTCTCTTGTTGGTCCTGATTAGCTTTAAATAATCGGCCAGGGGGTGAATGACTTAAAACGATTTCTTTTAAGATTTTTTAAAAACTTTAGATCGCAAGAGTCAAAACCGAGGAGAGTAAACTGAGAGCTTTTGCTTTGCTATGTTTACCAATGCTTGTGCTGAGTAAATCTTTATTCAATAGGCAAGCACAATGCTGAGTGAACCGATACAGAGTAATAATGACAACAGATATAAAATGAGTAAGTAAATAGATAGAGTTAGAGAAATCAAATACAATGTGTAGGACCCAGTAGGGTGATAAAATAGGTCAAAGGGGGGTGAATGATCCTTTTTCGAGTTCACTGTTTACTTCAGAAGGTTGGTTCTGAATATATTTCTGAGTAAATATTCTATACTCAGAATCCCCTTTATATATTTAAGTGTTTCAGATGCGGAATTAAATAAGTACAAAAATAGAGCAGAGTAAGAAATATGCAAACATGGATTTTTATCCTAGTTCAGCCTCTGTCTAATCCAGTCCTTGGAATCTCTTATCCAAGATTTAATTCACTAATGGCTTTTCTTCTGATGAAAAGCAAACCCTTTACAGCTTGTGATTGAAGTTCCTTCCAACAGTCTAGCCTATGATGAGCTATACCAATACAGTAGTACCATCCTTCTGTATTTGAGGCTTTGAGCTTCTTCTCTCTTAAGTACCTTCCTTATGAGATTCTCAAGCTCCCTCACACTAACTTACCCTTAGCTTAGCATGATTTACAGCAATTTATGGAAAAACAATTTTGTGAGCTTCTGAACTTTGTTTTAGTTAGCTCAAATACAAACAAGTAAGATTTGAATGTTTGCTAGAAGAATATTACAAGTGGTAATGAGAATTTTGTTCACTCTTGAATTCTTTTCGTTGATTCGGCAACCTTCTTTAACGGTGGAAATCATCCTTTTATAGAGGGAGAGAATGTTTCCGTTGATTTTAGACCGTTACCAAGAAATCTATCGTTGTCTCTCAATCTTGTTTCCGTTAGCAATAAGTTAGAGTAGCTCGTCCAATTTTGACCCTTGCCATGCTGTGCCAGGTTGATTTGGAGACCCACTTTGTACAACGAATGCAAATCAGATTTGCAGAAATGTTTTTGTTCCTGATTTCACAATAAATTTTATCTTGTAGTAGACTTGGGGACAAAGCGCGAAGAGGCATTAAATGCAGGGTTAGCTTTCTTGACTTTTAGTGCTAAAAGATTGAGTTGACCTTTGTAGTTCATCAGAGGGGAATCTTGAGGTTCTGAGTCTTGAGTGTTCTTCTGATCTTTTAATTGCTTCTGAGAAACCACAACCCTACTGACGTATCCTGGTGCTTTTGAGGCAACTTGCTTCTGAACTCAGAACTTACAAAACTATTTTAGCTTCAGAATCCAACAATCTCCCTCATTTTGTTGGTTTTGAGTGAAGTCAAGTACAGGATATACTTGCTCCGTCATAATCTTAGGCTTAGATTCTGAGTTTTAATTGTAATGACATTAACAGAGATCAGTACAACGAAGAGTTGTACTTTAGAGGAAATGTAAAAACTTTTTATTGATCAAAATGATTTACAGGTTTTTACAATGAATTCTATTACATTGTTTTTTCTTTAAGCGCTAAGAATTCATCTTGAGTATCCTCCCGCTGATCCATCTCCATGACGCTGCTTGAAGCTTGGTTGGAAATCATTCGTCTTTCCTAGATGTCCTTGAAGCTGTGCTTGTCTTTCTCCCTCCACTCAGTATGAACAAGTTGAGAGACAACCTTCTGCTCATTAAGCGCAAACCTCTAGATAACTTCATGAATGGCTTTTGCATTTGCTTGAAGAGGAGGGACTATCTGCTGAATCAATCTTGCAGCCTTATTGAGGACAGAAGGAAAGATGTTTTCAAGGATAACTTGGAGAGCCTTCTGATTCTAGATCTACTGAGTGTTAAGCCCATTTGCCAGATGCTATAGGAATGGAACAATCTCACTATAATGTGAGCAGAAGGAGTGGAGAGATAGGCCACCAATCTGATTGCTTAACCCATCAATGCTCTTCTGAAGGGCTTTTGAAGTGCTTGCATTCCTTGCCACCATGATATCTCTAGCTTCAACAGTGGTCTTGGTGAGGGCAGCAGCAGACTTCTTTAATTGATCATCTAATTGATCAATAGCCTCATTCTTTTGAGAAAAAGTGGTTTCGGTAATCTTCTTGTGAGAATCTTCTGCAACCTTGAAGATTTCAGACCTTAGCTCCTCTTTGGAATCCGTAATAGCCTTGAGAGTTTCAGCTTTAGAGTCATTCATTTGCTTGACCATCTCATTAAGACTACTTTGGATTTTCTCTTGCTACCACAGACAGAGGGCACTCTGAGTCCTGAGCGCATGTACTTCATTCTTTAGCCCCATGGAGAATTCTGTTGAAGTGCGCTCAATGGCAATCCCCAGAGTAGATATGATGGCTACTAGCTGCCTCTGGAACTTTCTTTTCACCTTGCAGACTTCATCATGGATCATCTCCAAACCCCTTTCACCAACTTCCATTTGCTCGTTCAGCTTTACCAGAGAATCTCTGATTTCAATGTAATTTCTGAGCCTTGTTTCCATGAGTGGTTGCAGATTCATGATAAGTTCAGAGCAAATTTATGAAGGAAGAGGAATCTTATCAACTCTTTCCATTGTTATCTATGCCTGCTCAAAAATAAGAGCTACACTCTGGGTAAGTTGGCGGTTAAAGGGGGCAATCTTGATGTCCACAACTGAATCATTGAGGTGAAAAGCCATTGTGAGGAGATCATCAAGAGTCTTCCCTATGTGATGGAGGGAGTTTACAGGAACAGGAGCGTTAGAATTTCCTCCCTCAGATGGATCGCCAAACGTCCATCCTCTGCTTCCAAGGGACTCATCTCCATAGATCCTTTATTCATCGAGTTTGGGAATAAGAGTTAGGGAGCTGTTTGGATCCACCAGACCCTTTGAAACAGAGGCACGCTGTTGTTGCTACTGATGAGGAGATGGTAGCTACTGGTAGGAAGATATTGGTTTTGGCTGAGTCTTGGACTCCCTCATTATCTAAGTATCATCATCATCCTCCTTACTCACATCCTCCAACAGAACTTCCTCATCTTTCCTCTTTTCTACTTCTTCAACATCCTCCTCCCTTATATCCTCTGGCTTAATGTTATGCTTGGTAAATACTAGCGGACTATGGAAATAAATTCATCAGCAGGATCTGATGCTAATGATTGAACACCCCATGCAACCACTACAGTCCTTTGAGCTTTCTCATTTTGAAGAGCGGATAGGAATGGGTCATCTTCTGGCAGATTCTCTTTCAGCAGAGATTGCTCATCGGACTCTTCCTTTTCTTCTACCTTTTCCTCCTTCTTAGCCTCAGCTTCATCTTCTTTCTACTCAACTTTATCCTCTTTCTTGGCCTCAGCAGCAAGCCCCTCAACCACCTCTTGAGTGATGGATGCTGCTACTACAAGAGGATCTTTGGTATTGGATGTTGGGGATCCTCCCAGTATAGATAGAAATTTCGTTGGAGTTTCATGAGTGGCTGAGAAGAGATGACTAGGATCAAACACAGCCTTATGTTGATTTAGAGGGGGAGACTGTGGCTTCTTCTCCAGCAGGAAGTTTGTAGGATTGGCCACCTTTGGTGGGACTGGACTTGGTGCTACTGGAAGAGCCCCTTAGGGAAAATCAAAGCCTACTGAGGTACCTTCCAAGACCTTTCCATCCACCTCCTCTAAGTCATCCTCCTCTATCTCAGAGGTGCTTTTCTCCTTCATCTTTGCTGTGAACTCCTCTGGAGCATGTACTCTCTTTCCTTCTGATAGAGCATTTTTCTCTGCTTCCACAGTAGCATTTCTTATATCTCCAACTGTCCCTTTTCGAGGTATGTGAGTGAAGACCTCCACTATACTCTGGTTCATGGCCTTAATCATATCATCATTCTAAGGGTCATTTTCTGAGACGACGATCTCGCCATAGGTTATGGCCTTCTTCTTCCTCCGCCTCTCTTCTTTTTCTTTGACCTTCTCCTCTTTCTCCTCCACCTTTTCTTTCTTCTCCTCAACCTTCTCTTCTTTCTCTTCAACCTTCTCTTCTTCTTCATCACTGGGGATAGCCATATCTGGATCAAATTCTCCCCTTCTCTTCTTAGTCAGAACACTAATTGGCCTCCTATCCTCCTCATCATCTTCTGAGCTATTATGCTCCATGGGCCTAAGCACGTACTTATATTTGTTCATAGAATAGGTAATTCCTTGAGCCTTTCCTTCAGTGACCTTAGTGAGAATTACCACATCCTCAGCAACAAGTGCCTTACTTATGCTGATTCGGCTTCTTTTTACCTTAGGGACCTCCTGCTGTTTCAGAACAGGCTCCCTCTGCCTCTTGGGGGAGACTTCCTCAACCCCTTTTACCCCTTCACTCTACTTTGCAGCCCTCAACTCCTTCTCCCTTCTCTTCTTCATCATATCCTTCTTCAAGGCCTCTTCCCTATCTCATTTCATCCCATAGTCTACCTTTTTATCAAAGGTTTCCTTCACAATCTCACTTCCCAAAGAGACATCCTCCTCTGAGCAGTCTACACCACATGTAGCCACAATTCTACTGATGAGACCACCAAGAGTGCATTTCTAGTGAAGCATGTGTTGCATTATGATGACTGGCCAGTTGACATTCTTCTTCTCCACCAAGTGCCCTAAGATACATAGCTTGATATTGCATTTGTGGAGTTCATCTTTTGAAGAAGGAGATGAGCCATTACAAACTGCCAGTATCTTAGCTCTTGAAGCATGTGAGTATTGATCTTCTCACCAAACCATCCTTCTGGCATGAATGCCTTTCTATTGTAGCTCATGGAGTCATCACATCCTCTCTTAAGAGCAAGAGTTTTACCAAGAAGGAGGGGGTAATGGTGATCGCTTTGCCTTTTACTACAGTTTTGAGCTCCTCCTCGCTCATTGTGCATTTCTTCAAGTTCCTGTAAAATTCAATAACTATTGCTAGAAAGGTTGGCTCTTTTAGCCTAATCCATGTATTAAATTGATGAAATTCTATTGTTTCTTTGTAGGGACTGGCTTGTACGAAGGATTCATCTCCAAGATATCTTTGAGAGATGATATTTGAGGGATTTGACCTGTATAGAATAGGAACAAAGATCTTTTAAGGGATTTGGATAATAATTTGTTCGTTATGATTTTTGGAGGATCTTGATCTCTTAGGTGCCATTTTTGAATAATTGATTGAAGAAGTAAGAGGAATTTTAGGGTTTGAGAAATCTAGGTTAAGCAGAGATTTCACAAGAGGTTGAGAGGGTTTTGGTAAAATGTTTTGGAGATAAACAGTGATATTGTATTTATACGCAAGATTCAGAGGGGTAAAATAGTAGGAGGGATGGTCATTAATGTTGACGGTTTTAGTATTTACCGTTTACTTTTTTATGAACCGTTTGAGGTGTAATTGACAGTAGAATGTAAACAGTTTTACCTTAAAGATCTTTCTTGGGATTCGGACTTTTGAAATTTGAAATTTGGGGTGCTTCGCAGGCTAATCTTTTTGAGTTATTCTCCTTCTACAATATTCATTACTTCTGAAGAGTCTCTTCTCAGAGTTGATGCATCTTTTGAGGAATGACTGAGTCTTTTGAACTTTCTTCATACTGGATTGCTCATTCTAATTTCTCTTCTAAGAAAAGCGAAATTGTCTTTGCTCAGAGGCTTGGTGAAGTTGTCTGCTCTCTGGTCTTCAGTAGAGATGTAAACTAGTTTTACATCCTTCTTAAGGACATGGTCTCTTATGAAGTGATGTCTGATATTAACATGCTTCATTTTGCTGTGCTGTATAGGATTCTTTGACAGATCAATCACGCTCTTATTGTCACGAAGGATTTCTACGCATTCACTTTTTATTCCATGGTTTTCTAGTTGTTATTTGATCCATAGAACTTGAGCAACACAGCTTCTAGCAGGCATGTATTTTGCTTCAGTGGTAGACAATGCTACTGAGGTTTATTTCTTGCTATACCAAGATACAATGCAATTTTCCAGAAATTGACATCCTCTAGTAGTTTTCTTCCTTTCTAGTTGATCTCTTCCATAATCTACATCTGTGAACCCTCTTAGTGAGAAATCTCCATTATTTGGATACCATAATCTAGCATCTATGGTTCCAACTAGATATCTCAGAATCCTCTTAACTGCACTCAAATGTGATTCTCTTGGATCACTCTGATATCTTGCACAGTAATATACCGCATAATGAATATTAGTTCTACTTGCTGTGAGATATAATGGAGAACCAATCATTCCTCTGAACAGCTTCAGATCAACCTTCTTTCATTCTAAGTCTTTGCTAAGTATTGTATTAGAAGCTATGGGTGTTGACATCTCTCTCCCATGCCAAATTTCTTCAAGATTTCCTTAGTATATTTGGATTGATTAATGAATATCCCATTTCAACTTTGTTTAATTTGCAGACCAAGAAAGAATGTTAATTCTCCCATTATAGACATCTCGAATTCATTCTTCATTTGGGAACTGAATTCTTTACACATCTTTTCTTCAGTGGCTCTAAAGATAATATCATCAACATAGATCTGAACAAGGAGTTTGTCCTTTGTGAGCACGGGATTTTAATCCCCACTCTCGAGTTCGATGATGAAGTTGTAATACATTTTCCTT
>CATIWQ010716285.1:0-10870 GCA_949673415.1 Euphorbia schlechtendalii
TGGCCATCGCGCCACACTTCACCGACTACGATTCTGCTCTACTTTCTCACTTAAGCCTTACTTTACAGCTACTTCCAAGTAAGCGCAAAATCCCCAGGATATAGCTTAAGAAAGTTGTAAATTTTTCTTTATTAAAAGAAAGTAATTATTGAAGTATAATAGTGATCAGAAAGTTGGAGTTTTGACAAGTTGTCTTCTATCTCATTGTATAAAGCTTGAATTTCCTACGGATGAAGAAAAAGAAAGGTATATTAGTCGCTCATCCCAATTCATTTCTTCAAAATTTTTGCTTTTTATGCCTCCAAATCCACTTAAAAATGTGGGGTTGCATAAAATACGAAGTGCAATGTTACTTTATATTTCACTCTAAATTCTAGAGTTGTTACAGCATAACTTCAATTTTGAAATTTTGAAGTTGCACTGTAGTAACTCTAAACTTAAAATAATATTTTTTTATGTTTTTTCTTTTCTTTTATTTAAATAATTATTGTTCTTTTTTTATAGTTTAAATTATACATGTATTTGTTTGTATCTAATAATTGTAGTACATATTTGTAATATTATTTTTTTTATATAATTTTAATTAATGTAAAATTGTGGTGTTGTGGATTATGTAATTTAAATTTAATTGTGACTAAATTATAAGTGGGTTATTTTGAGGTGTATAAAATATACATTAAGTAATTAATAAAAATAAATTATGAGTAATACCATAAAATTTGTTTATGTTTTTATTAATTAACAAAAATGATTTATAGAAAACATTTATAAAATTGATGATAAAGTTAAGTGAATATATTAATGATAAAAAGTTAGGTAGAAAAGAATAAAATAATAATATTATGTTTTGAAGTGAAAATATGAAGTGAAGGGTTGAAGAATAAACACTGTAGCAACTTCAAATTATAGAGTTTGAAGTGAAATTATGAAATGCAGGGTTGGAGATGGCCTTACATGCTGAAGCTGTTGCAGAATCTTCCTAGGCAAACTTTCATCGAACTCTTCCACATCGTACTCGAAATCAAGAGAAGCATGGTTTAAAGATGAGAGATTCAAAGCTAAACTCAAAGTTTTCAACTGATTAGGAATCAACGGCTCAATTTCAATAGAACACAAATGGTGCTGCAGAAAAATAAAGCAGAGTTCATTAAGCGTAAGAACCATAAAATCAAAAGGCTAAACATTTTACAAGAACACAACTTCAAACCAGCCAATGCTCATCTTAGCTGAACTATAAGTATTCAATTAAATAAGAATTAATAGCTCAGTTTCAATAGAACCAGCCAATGCTTATCCAGTCCAAACACATATAATAATTGGGAAATTGTCGAATTTGTTTTCGTTTTGATTTACTATTTACAAAAATATATTCTTAAGAATTTATTTTACTTTTTTATGTTTTTCAAGTTCTGATTTTGCCTTTTTACGCTCTTATGTTTTGATTTTATATTTTTACGCTCTGTGTATATACCTGTTATATATCTATTATATGTACAAGTGTTATACATCTGTTATATGTCTACTACAAATACCTATTATATACATATTATAAATCTAATATATTCCTGTTTGTGTCTCGTTCACCTAAACTGTTTTAACACATCTGTTGTATACTTGATATAACGTAAAAAAGAAAAAAATTTGAAACAGTTTTTACATAATAATGTAAAACTGAAACTTGAGGGAGATTTTTTTGTAATTTGATAAAAATTTGAGTGAAATTTATATATTGTACCATAGGCGTTTACCTAAAAACCCCAAATTATAGGGGTCAGACACTTTTTAAGCAGCAGCTTCTAGCATTTAATTTGCATCAAACAGGATCTCTAAGTATTCGTTAGTATTAAACACCTATTTTTAGCAAATTCGTATGCAAACAATTAAAACAGACTTTCAAGCAATTTACATAGCAGAGTAAAAATCACCGAAAGATTACCTCAAATACGTCTTTCCCAATGTGAAAACTCAATCGTGGCATGTTTGGAGCACCTTGGAAAGCTCAACAATTTCAGAGAACTTCAAACATGAAATCCCTATCACCATCTTCAAATAACACGGCCAATTTTTCCAACACTTCAGCGTTCTTTAGTAAGAACTCGATTAAGTTGAGCAAATGCTTATAGTCAACATCTCTCTTCAAGAAGTAAGGTATCTCAACAAACTTAAGATGCGACACCAAACAATTGAAAACGGTTTTATCTCCAGTAATTCCCTTCTAAATTCTCTGAGTCTGAATCATCTACAATCTATAACAAGGTCCAAGGTAAAAAAAATTGAATATAATAGTCATCATACCAATAAATTCTAATAGCATAATTTTAAAATATTTGCAATGGAGTTGGCATATTATCCACATAAATCATTAAAACCAGCACAACATACAAGTAAAGTTCAAATTTTCGATCAGTCAGATTTTTACCAGGAATTCCTTGTTTATATCTAACTTCTCAAGCAAATGTGAACAGCGAAGCGCGTTTGAGATTCCAGCAGGGTTCTCATCAACTTCAGGATAAAGCAATGTTAAGCATTTGTTGTTTAATAATGGAGGAGATAGAGCAGCTTCAACCTCTAAAGATGTCAGAATCTTCATAATATGGAAAATATAACTCAGAAATGATATTATAATATTCTTCAATAAAAATGAAATGATAATGTAACAATTTAAATTCAAAAACAAAATATAGAAGGCCTTTTCCGTAAAAGTTACCTTTAATAATCCATTTCCAAATATGAGTTCCTTTGCATGCTGAAGCTGCTGCAGAATCTTCCAAGGCAAACTTTTGTCGAACTCTTCCACATCATACCCGAAATCAAGAGTAGCACGGTTTAAAGACGACAAACTTGTAAATTCAGTTGGCCGAGCAACCACACAACCAAAAAGAAAAAGCTCTTCGAGGTTTGGACAAGAAATTTCAAGAATATAAACGTCTTCAACTAATAACTCCAATTTTTTCAAGTATTTGGAAACAATAACAAGCTTATCAAACCCAACACAGCCATCTAATATTAATGTTTCAAGTACCGGACTGCCAGAGAGAATATTATCAACTGCATTATCAGGCAATTTACTATTTTGTAAGTCCAATTCCTTGAGGCGTTCCCAACTTACCTTCCTTTTAGATTCAAATACACAATTGTGTGTTTGCAGTCTAACCAGGGAAGCATGGTTGAAAATGAATTCTGGCAAAGTAAAATCACATTGAAGGAAATCTAATATAATTTCCTCAACATGCTTACTTATGGCAAAACTGATTTTTTCATTGAAGTAAGGAAACTGATCAACTGTATAAACATTTGTTAGATTCGGATGTGGAATTTCTGGATCGTAGAGCAGCCATAGCGATCCAGAGTATTGTCAATGAATGTGGAGTAGTATTCGTAGGACTTAACATATAAATCGAAAACAAGAACTGGTACACAAGTCCATTGATTCTTCCATCTTTTCGATAGAACACAGGTCTGAATTGCTTCTTTGGTTGAATCCAAAAAAGACAAGAAAAGGTGAATAATGGAATCTGGTAAAGACCTGATCAAATCTTCTCGTGCCTGTAACTTGAGCTTTTTGCTTCCTAGTTCCTCATCAAATGCAATTCTCCCCGTCACACCACTCAGAGATTATGCCAGCTGTCACATAACAACAAATAGTCAGTGAACTGTCTCCAAGAGATGATAAGCAGAAAAAATTCCCATCTTTAATAGTTTATTAATCATAAATTACGGAATGCAATTCAAAAGCTAAACTCAAAGTGTTAAGCTTATTTCGATAGAACAGCAGATAAAGCAGAACAGAATTTAACAAGTGTAAAAAACGACTATACAGAGCACAGAGAAGAACAATAGAATGAAAAAGCTACGCATTTATGAGAACACAATATCTAACCACTCAATGCTTATTTTAGCTCAACTATTAGTATTTAATTAATCAGGAATCAATCACTTTGAGTAGAACAAACGAAGTGACAATACAGAGCATTCAAAGAGCATACAGCAGAAAATAGAGCATATAAGTAAAAATGGGAAAAAAATCGATAAAAATGATACTGCAAACACAAATGACAGCTACCTCTTGAAAATGCAAGCTTACAAATAACCGGCGATGAACAAACCTGAACTGAAAAATAAACCGGAAAATCAAACCGTCTGACTCTTAAGAATTCGGAAGTATTATATTCCAACTGAAATTGGTAGTGAGTCTGTTGAATTGAGCAAAAGGAAAGAGAGATATCGCAAACAGGAGTAAATAGAATCAGAGATGGTGGCGCCGTGGCAGAAAATGTAAGGTTCGTAGTGGACGGCTTTTATCCGGGCGGGAATGTAAAAATAATACTTATAATTTTGACTCGACAAAATTTGTATTAAACATAGGGGTGTGATAATGGTTTAGTATTCGAATTACTGCACCGAACTAAAATAATAATTTGGTTCGGTTATTTTAAAAATTCAATTCGGTTAGGTTGATAAAATCTTAATTATTTCAGTTTTCGGATTGGTTCGGTTTTATTGTATGAAAAACCATGGTAACCGAACTGAACCGAAATAAGTGGTGGACAAAGGGTGTTGATTATTGTTAGCTATATATCTGCATTTAGTTTTGGACTTATAACAGTTTAAGTTGATGAAACAATTAGTATTTGCAGTATTTATTTTAGATTTGTATTTTGGATTGAAGTTTTTGAATTTTGAATTTTAGTTTGAGCATATTTGATATGATTGAATCATCAAAGTACAAAATGTATGTGATTTGATAAAATTTTGATTCAATTCGGTTTTTAACCGATCCGGATAATTTTTTTCGGTTTGGTTAATTCGGTTTCACTTCTAATTCGATTTGATTCGGTTGATAAAATTTTTATTATTTGGTATTCGGTTAAATCGGTTCGGTTCGATTCGGTTCGGTTTGAACCGAATGATCACCCCATTTAAACACCTATTTCATTTGTGAATTCTCGTGTATTTAAGGTAAAAACAAAAGAGTATTAACAAATAATAATAGATAAATAATCAGCATCGCATTATTGTTCTACTCGCTTTGTTGGATGAGCTTCAGCATCCATTTTTGTAGGTGGTGCTACTCTTGTCCATTTCGGTTTAACTAGGTGGGCCGCATCAAAGTATATAGTAAGTATAAATGAACGTTTTTGCTCGCTTGAGCATTCGGATACTTGATTTGCACAATAAAATATGAGGAATACCTTTTCTTTCTCGTAGGAAGGTTTCACTAATGGGGGTTTTCATAACTTTTACTTTTCACTTAAAATATACTTATTACTTATAAGTAAATAAAATTTAACTTAAAAGTTAGATAATAAAATATTTCTTATTATATTTTTAACACCAAATTATAAGATGAAAGTAAAAAGTAGCTATGACTTACTTTTAAAAAAAAATTTCCTTATAAGAAATAACTTAAAAAGCATAAGTAATGAGAAACATCTCTTAGTTCAATCCGAACAAACTAAACTCCATGATGTATGGGTTAGATTTATGATTTGTGTAAATATTTTATAAAATATGTATTAGATTTAAATTTTTTTTGTGTAGTAAGGACTTGTCTAGCTTTTGAAGAATATGGGACTCGAACACTTTAGGAGAAAGGTGTGACGGGACACTAAACCAAAGTTTGGTGGTTAAAAATTATGTTCAAATACTGACTATAAAATTTTTCAAAAAAATTGGACTTGGTGACTTGAAATATAAATTTTTAATTGAATACAATTGTATCAATTTGTTGAAATTTAACCAATAAAGCATATCTCAATCAATACACCCCACAAAGCGAATGTGAGAAGTCCCTCTTAAAAAATCCATAATTATAAAAAAATTTGTAGAAATTTACATGTTCATCTCCCTCCACCTTGACTATTTGGTTTCGAATTTGCAATAACCTTGATATTATTATTTCCATTCCAATCTGAACACAAAACTGTAAGTAGAATAAATAAATGATTAGTGGACAATAGGCCAAACTTGAAAATAATGTTGTTACTTTTATTGAAAGAGGCTGAGAACTCGAGACAGTGATTAATCAATCTGACTATCTTAATGAGATGAATAACGAGCATTGGAGAGTTCATAAGATTCTTAGTTTCTGTGAGAAAGGAAGAAAAGGTAATGGCTAATTTCAGTCATTTTTTCCTACATAATAACAATCTAAAGAGTAATGGAGAGCTGTTAAGATAATTGGTTAGTTAAACGTTTAGCTCAAATTTTCCAAATCAAGCATAAAATCAAAGGTACGAGCTAAATATATTCTTAATTCCACATTTAATTAATCTTTATTGAATACTAAAAGAAAATAATTTACAGTCAAATCATAAAAAAGAAAATTTGTTTGGTTTCTTTGAAACTAAAAAATTATAACAAAGGATAGTTATATATTTAGAAAATTAAGGATTCACAACTGTTTACATTATTGTTGAACTGTTTCTATATAAGAGGATTCTAATCCAGTAAGGATTAGAATAAGAGGATTAGAATAAGTAGTATTACATTAGGATCTCATTCCATTTGTAACTATAAATCCGCTAAAACACAACATCATCTTCAGGTCAAGCCAATAAAATCGAAATACTTATCTTCTAGGGTTTAAAATTTTATCAAATAATAAATTAATTATACAAAAACATAACTATTTCTATTGGTTGAAACATGACTTGTCATGATTTCATTGGCTTATCACACAGATTAAAAGGCGTACAGGAGTACAGTTAAATTTCTACAAGAACCCTAAACCCTATAAATAATAACATGTATAGTTTAGCCGCTTCCACACCTAGTGAACAAACAAAATAAATTGGATACACACTAAAGAGGAAGCAACTAATGGATATGTGGGAAAATTTGGTGCTTTTCTTGGTGATGTTTGTTTACATCTTTTGTGTATGCTACAATTGCTTAAAATCTCGTTCTCCTAGTGAGAAAAAAGAAGATGAGCTAACCCCAGGTACAAATTTATTGCTTCTTTTCCCCTAAAGTAATATTTTGAGATTGTTGTTTTTGACGGTGACCGTGAAAAGCATCCCAGAAGGCACCGTTTGTACATTTGTGTTTAATTGTATTAATAATTTGTTTTTTTGCCTCTTTAGAATTTCTCAAAGTGGAAGATATAGATGAACAAACTGCAGGTACAAATTTCTCCGTTAGTTTGTCAAATTAATTATGTATTAAGTATTAACTCAATGATAACAAATAATATTGTCATGTTTTTGCTTTTCAGATTTCTCAGAAGAACATATAGAGCTAGCAATATCTGAACCCACTGATCACCTTCTTTCTAAGGATCATGAACATATTAAAGGTACATATTTGTTACTTTGGGGTTATTTGATTTCAACAAAAGTGTCTTCCTGCTGGAGATTTCAAAATCCGAAATAAATAAGATTATTTAGTATTATATAGTTGGAGTAGGTTGTACCTTACCATAAGCTTATTGTTTTTATTGTTATACGTTAAACCCACTTGTGCGCTTGTTTATCAAGCTCAACAATCCCAAGGTCCATACATGAGAAATTTTTTTTTTATCTAAGTCGGAATTTGAGTTCATTGTGTAGTTTGGGCTAGTCTAGACCAAGATCTTAGTATAAACCAATTGGTTTTGTATTAAACTACTCAACCTTATCTATTTTCTTATCTATCTTTTGTAATCAAATTCTATCTACAAAAAGTACTTTAATCAATTAGGTATACAAGGCTCTTAATTTCTCTTTTAGTCTCCATAACTATTTTTTTTATTAAAAAGACACTTATTAAAAATGGGAGGGAGTACTAAGTCATAAGTAAATTAATATAGCCATACTTTTCATTTACATTTGTGTTTAATTGGCAGAAGCAGTACAGAACATAAGTGATAAACCACCTGCTCATTACCTATGGAAGATCGAAAACTTTTCACAGCTATCTAATGCAAAGAGACCCTACATTGAATCAAGGGTTTTTTATGGTGAAAAATTCAAATGGTAATCTCTTATTTTTCTCTTTCCAGCCAAATATACCGGTTTTTTGGCTCAATTTTCTGTGACAAAACATTTAATTACACTTTTGCTGATACATTTGGTAATCCGTCCTACTTTTTACTGTAATGAACTCATGCATCTTTGATCTTCGTCCTCTACTTGAGGGCTCTTAATAAATATTCATCTGCGTGGCTCTTAAATAACTTGGAAAAACAACACTAATTACCAATGCCGACATATTGTTTGTTAGTTGTTACATTATATGTAGAACAAAAGTTATTGTGGTGTTTAAGTTTATCAAGTTGGGAAAACTGGACAAACATAAGGAGCAAACTAATCGTTTTGGTTAATTTCATGTTGAATATACAAGATTGTAAAAGTTTAGGATACAGTCGGATTGAGTCAAATTATGGAGCAACTTATGTATTTTAGCTTTCTTTTTTGTGCAGGAGATTGATATTGGATCTTCAATCAATTGCAAATAAGAAATTAGCAAATGGAAATGAAAAAGGGCATATCTCTCTCCATTTAGTTCCCTCCCAACCAACACCGTTACCTTTCTATAGAAAGGTTTTGGTGTGCTTCAAGTTGTTTGTTTACAACCAAATTCAGGATAATTATTTGATATTTCAAGGTACAATAAATGTTCAGACTTTGTTGTCACAACTTTGTAGCGGCAACATGTAACATCATTTTTTTTTGTTGCGGCATGAAGCTTGTGACAATAATTTTTATAATTTTGTTCGTTGCAAAAGGTCTAATACTTAGTATTATTTTGAATTTTTAATTCTCCTGAATAGCTGAGCAATGGAAGAATTTTCGAGGGAGTAGCGGATGGGGGTTCGATGAATTACTTCCACTCGATGTTTTCAATGATCCTTCAAATGGATACTTGATTAATGATTGCTGCATATTCGGAGCAGAGATTTCAATCTATGAAACAAAAACCCTACAAGCCGATTGCACATCTCTAGCGAAGGAACTCGGTGAAACCTACACTTGGAAAATCCAGAATTTTGAAAAGATGAAAGAAGAAGACTATCAATCTGCGGTTTTCGCAAGTGGCAGTCATAAATGGTATGTTTGTATTATGTATATATACATTTTAGCTTCAAAAATCATTATAATATCAATAATCTGTAGCTCCCTATGATGTTGTTATTTTAGGAGGTTGGTTGTCTACCCGAAATGCAGTAACTTGGCGCTGCATATATCTTTGGATGATTCGAAAACTCCTAAGTCGTATTTTGAATATGTTGTGATTGTCAAGGATCAAGTCCATGGAAAAGACCACAAATTTTATGGTACTGAAATTATTCTAAATTCTATCGCTTTTGATAATTTCGAAAAGCCGATGTTCAGTAACTCTATCGATCTTTCTGCCATTTTGTAGGAAGTAGCGACGAGCTTGAGTCTGAAGATTTTATACCTCTAAGCAAACTCAATGATAAGTCAAAGGGGTATTTATACAATGATGCTGTCATTCTTCAAGTGCAAATTTCTTACATGGCAATTGCCATGGCTCTCTCTTAAAACAAGATATTATGTCAAAGAGTATATTCTGCTTTCAGAGTGAAGAATTAATAAAATTCTATTCGAAGTGAAGTTTTTATGTTATTGTGACGAATATATTATTAAGCAAGAGTAAAATTTTGCTCAATTTATGAGCGAGCTTTGAGTTCTATAAATCTTCATCTTAAATAATTCATAATATAAGTGTTTAATCAGTTTGCGACTCGTAAAGCACACTTCAATTATTTCGATAAAAGTGAATTGAATACCATAGATCTCAAACTCTTTATTTCCAAGGGGGTGTCAAGGGGTTGGACTCTGTATTTTCTGTTGATGTCCACCCAAACAACAGAAATACACTCCAAGTTTGTCAGCAAAGTTTCCTTCAGAATTGCAAAAATCTGGACATGGTCAATGTAGATAGGTACACCAAGGAACACGCCAAAATATTGTACAATTTTATCTTGGTGAAAATGTATATTTTTTCGTATCTTCTCTTTTATATAAGTATTGAATTATACTGGCTCGCCATTTTATTTCTTGTTTATTTTCTTGGTCAAAACGCGATGCGAATATTGGGGCACATTTACTAGCAAGAACTGTTTTCTTGGACGAGATAACGGGGGTTTGGAATAATTCTCCTCCTTCTTATGTTACCCATCTTTTTAGCCTTTAATTCAATCCATTTTCTTTAAAAAAAAAAAGTACTGAATTATACTAACAATTTGGCAACTGTGATATTAAGACTATTTACAATATGGCCTAGTGGTACTCGAACATTCATCTTAATTATACCTAGCATTTTTTCGTGTGTAATGGTGAGATTCAATGTGTTATTATTTGAACACTATTAAAATGAATGAGGGACTTAGTTGTGGATACACATTTGCGTACATTTGAATTTTTGTGAAGTGATCCGTTAATTTAAAATCTATTAGAAATCTTTCAGATATCGATTGAAAATCTATATTTGTTACTTATTTATTTGAAGTTCTGATATATTTAGAAATCTATAAGATAAGTGTTAGATATATGAATTGGATTTTTACTAGATTTTTTACAAGTTCCAAGCTGTTTTACTTATTTCTATGACATTCTTACTAGATTTTTTTACCATATATCAGTGGTATCTAAATGAAAATAAGTATTATTTCGAGGATAAAAAAGATAAGAAATAGTAGAAGAAGATATGTTTAGTTAGTTTGAAAGTTGAAGAGCAAATCTATAAAGATAGAATATATATACAAAAAAAGAAGGATTTAATCAAAGACCTTTTCTTTTCATAGATACACGAGAGGATCGCGATCCATTAGTAGAATAACACTACTGAAGTGGAATAATTCTAAGAATTTTATAAACAATAAATTAATTAGTTAAACATTTCAGAAATAATTAAAATCTCTCTT
>CATIWQ010716669.1:0-10911 GCA_949673415.1 Euphorbia schlechtendalii
TATATTTACTCATTTTTCATTCTAACCCTTCTTTCCTAAAACTTTACTTTATTATATTTTATTTTCCTTATTTTATCTTCCTTGCTGATCTTTAGAACTAGCCATTCCCTATGGGATCGATATCTTTTAAAACTACATCGCAACTGTATACTTGCAGTTATCATCATTTTTCTATTTGATAAGAGGTACTGACAACACCTATATTTTTCGTCAACAAGTTTTTGGCACCATTGATATATAGCCGAATCTTGTGAACAAATTATTAAACTTATCAGTAGAAAAGTGACGAACATTGATTTTTTCTTAATTTTCATGGCTTAAACTTTTTTTGGATCTTCATAAAATGGGTAGGTCTCCAAATTTCCTTTCAATAGAACCCAAAATCACCTCAAAAGCTCCATTTATTACCTTTATTTAGGTTGTGTCATTTATTCAATTTTTCTTATACTTTCTCAACAAAATCAGCCAAAAAAAAGCTTAAAAGGACATATCTAAAGACGTCTCTAGCTCCAAAATTAGTGGAATCATGGCAAAAAGGTAAGCTTCTAAGTTTTTGGCTTATGATTTGGTGTTAATTTATTATTTTTGCTTGGTTTTGTAAGTGAAAAGGGTTTTTAACCCAGCACCCATACAATCAAACCAGCGCCCCTATGACTGTTCGGTGCCCCTTTGGTTATTAGAGGGGAGCTGAATTGGTCACAGAGGTGCCACTCCAATTAGGCCAAACTCGGTTGAAACCCCCCCCCCCCCCTTTCACTTTTCTTACTTGAGTAATAAAAGGATTTGCGTTATTTTGCTTTGTATCTATGGAGCCCTTATTCCAAGCCGGTACCTATGTAAGCACTAGATCACCCCAGGGAAAAAAGACTAGCATCGATCATCTGCTGGCCATATCGTACCGCCATCGATGGTACTAGAAAGGAGTTGGCCTGTCCTTTTGGACAAAACCTTCCTTTTCTATTTTTGACCTAGCTTTCATATTTTTGCCCCGTTTTAGGGTCCCCCAACGATAGGAATACTCATTCCTCGATATCCAACCTCATCTTTTACCATGTGACATCTTGCAAGAAAATCACGTTGGATACCCGAAATCCACTTTTGAAAATCAATCAATTCACGACGCTTTTAATTAACACCCTAATCTAACTTATGCCATATCTAACTAAGTCTTGTATTGTACACTAACCATTACTTGTGGTGATATATATTTGTGCTAACCCTTTGTGGATGCATGTAGATTTAGGCTAGATGTATGTCAGGGCCCTGTTTTCTTCAACTTTTGAAACCTGAACTTAACTTAACTTAACTTAACTTAACTTAACTTAATTGAACTTTATGGGCTTGAACTGAACTTAACTTAACTGAACTTAATTGAACTTAATAATAAATATATTAATTATTAAAATAATAGTAAAACTCAATAAATATAAAAATAAATAAATTATTAATAATCATTACAAATAATATTATTAATAACTACCTATATAAAATAATTAATAAAACAATTTTAATACCAGTAATAATAAAAATTGTTATAATACGTAAATTTATTTAATTAAAATTTTGTTATTTAAATAATAATTATTGTTACAATTACAAGTGAACTAATAATAATTGTTATAATATATTGTAGTTTAGATTCAAATTATCACTTATTATTGGATTACAAAAACGTAATAGTTTTTTTAATTAATAAATATTTTTATTTTATTATCCCATATCACATTTTCTAATTAATTAATACTATGATTATAAATGAAAATATTATTATATTATAATTACATTAATACTATTATTATATCAATAAAACTGGTAATTATCGCAATTTAAAAATTATTTTTACTATATTTATAATCAATATTAACTACATTAAATAATAATTATTTTTCTATAATAATATTTTTATCATTGTTCTTCTTTTTATTATTATTACTATTAATTTTTATTAAAGATTAATTAGAATAATCATTATTAATAGACCTTAACTTAACTAGATAGGTCTTAACTTAACTGAACTTAACTTAACTGAACTAAATTGAACTTAATGGACTTGAACTGAACTTAACTTAACTTAACTTAACTGAACCAAATAGAAGGTGAAGAGAACATGGCCTAGGTTTATTTTCCTCCGGGTACTGTAAAATGTAAAAATCAAATATATGTATAGATCAAAGGTGTCTTGGGCCATTTGTATCCCCCATAATGTATTATTTTATCCCTCTCCCCTTAGGTTAGAAGTCTTTTATTATATTTATTTTCTTTATGTATTTATTTATTACTCTTCGCGTTTGAATGTTATATATCACAAATATAAACTGAAAACAACTAGAATAATCATCAAAATAATTTAAAGGTGGTGAAGTGTATGCAATTATAACTCAAATAATGACGAAGTAGGTAACTCATCAGGACCCAAATCTATGTACTATGGTGCGGATCTAAGCTGTACTAAATTTCCCTTAAGAGTTTATCCAGGTGGTGACTATGTAACATAAGCTAGAGGTTTAGACCTCAGGTCTTTCAAAACTTTATTTTCTCACGTTAAAAACCCCCAAGTCCAATTCACGGGGTTAGCGCCTCGCGGTGACCGCGCAGGTGGAAAACGTGTTCGCTTACAATGGCGACTCTACTAGGGATCTTTCTTTTTTTTTAATTGAAAAGTATAAAAGACTTTGATGAGTATTGAAAAGTCATTAAATGAGTTTATCCACCTATAAAATATGCATTAGATGGCTTAGCCTTAAGGTTAGGGTGCCAAGTTTATATGTGAAACCACAAAAGTATCACTTGTGACTCCATAGGGATAGAGGATGCCTAGTGAGTGAATCACTTGTAACCATATTGCATGTACCTCCCTCGTTCGCACGTACTTGGGGAGAGGCTTGGAGTGTATCGTAATGCAATAAGATCTTTCTACATTAGCAACCCTTGTAACCAAACTCATATAGCATCGTCATAGCAACTTCCCTTATGATGTACCAAAACATCTCTATGTAAATTATGTAGGTTTGCTCCTTGATATCCTCGTGGTGTCAAGATAATCCAAGCTTAGATTTAGAATCCATACCCTTTATTTCACGAAGGTATATGGTTGGAAGAATTATTATTGAGTGCATGCTACGTGTTATGTGTTTAATCTGCTTTCCACCATCCATTTACATATGAAAATAAAAGCAACATTCACACCATGTATATCACGCTAACAACATTATTTTATGCATACACTAACTCACACACACTCATTCTTTTATTTAGTTAGGGTTTTAGAACGCTCATGAAGTATCATGGAATCACAAATAAATTGAACTCAAAGCATCATGAAAATACCTCATCGGTATTTATTAACCTTAAAGACATTCGAGGTCACGTCACTTTAGGGAAAGTTCCAATATAACATATCCACTCGTTTGCAATACCCAATTGGCATCCAAAACTCTACCCAATTTAAGTCATGTATATACTCAACTCATTCATTTCACCACATTAGTGATCTCACATAAGCAAAAACATCAAATCATTCATTAACCAACACATCATAATGGTATAACACATCATTTACCCAAAAATAAGAGTCTGAGGGCATTACAATCATTTCTTTATCCACACTTAAAACCAAGCATATTCACTTCACTCACCACATTTAAGCTTGTCTTTCAAGGCATCGTATTAACCCCTCTTGGCCTCAATACCCAAAGGTTGGGGAAATAATCTCAATTGCTTCATGAGTGCTCGAAGAACCTTTAGGGATTATCATAAATCGAACAAAGCATCAAAACATACATGTTTTGATTCTTCTTTGATTTGGCATTCAACGTGGGTATGTCTGAATGAGCGCCTCGACCTTTTATAACCTAAGGTCATCGCAGCCATTGAAGAAGGTATTCCATATTCAGACTTGAGTGAGGGGTCAGTCTCGAGCTCAAGCCAGTCAGACTCATTCTTCCTGCCAGAATTCATGGTTAATCCTTTTAGAGATGATCTTAGCCGCTTGGGTGAGTAGTAACATATGGTAGACCCTAACCAAGGAAAGGTTAAAAGTTAGGGAACGAAAATGACAGATGCAACCTTGAACAAAATGTTATCTAGTGCGTAATTCCATACCGCTTTTCAAGCTTCCATGAGGGTATTATTGGCCAAAGAAAAAAACTATGACAGAATTTCCGAATCTGAACTACCACCACCTAGCAACGATCTTCATCCTCAAGGGGGATGCCCAGCTTCAGTTAAGAGCTATCAGAGTCCATCCTTTAGTAAAACAAGGGTAGGCATCTACCCTTCATGTTAATTTGGGTCCACTCTTGAGCCAAGGCACCCAATATCAAGTAACATCTGGGTCAAGGCAGCTTGGTCATCTTATACAAGGTCAAGGATCGGAATATCAAAGTTATCTGAATAGGAATCCTCAAAATATCTTCTCGTATGGGTTGTCTAGGTAGGCAATGCCTAATTCTTTTTAGTAAGGGGTTTCAAGAGCAACTATCTGCCCATTTACCATTATTCCCTTCGAGAGTGCTCCATCAGCTTCTCCAAACATAGGAGCTAAGCCACATTTCCCTCCTGTGAATATGACTTCTTCACAAGGGTTTACATCTCAGTCCTTGACTCTGCCTATCTAAGGGGCATCTCATTTCCAAGGCTCCTTCACCAAGCTAGCCACGTCAATTTCAAGCTTATCATCAACCGCAAGCCACTCATCAAATCTTAGTTTACAAAGGGAACTACCTAAACTCAACCACCTTTATTTTTCCCAGTCGCTCTTAAGACTCAAAACCAAGAAATGTTTGCCCAAGGGGTTGAAGGACCTGTTCATCAAGGTCTATCCCCTAAGATGGTTTTTTTTGTAGTAATTTCTCGCATCGTAAGGTAACCTAATCTCTTCTTATCTTCAGTTAACTAATACAATGAGGGATGAGGATTGGGTCCCTAATAACTTTGTGATGTCAGAGCTCGTGACATATAAGGGAATGGGTGATCCCTATTTACATATCAAGAACTGCCAAACTGTTATGAGGGCAAGAAAGTTGAGTGATAAGATTTTAGCTCAGATATTCATTACCACTCTAGGATTGCTTGGTGATGAATGGTTCAATAATCTCCCAATGAAATAACATGTGATTAGAGGTGTTTGGCTTAGGCCTTTATTGAGCATTATAGTTTTGATAGCTTGATGAAAATCACCATCCTGAACTTAGAAGTAGTTAAGCAAAGGCAAGGTGAGACATTCAAAGCTTACTTTGGGCATTGGATAGCCATGCAAGTCCTTTTGAAAGATAGATTGAGTGATAAGATTTTGGCTCAGATATTCATTACCACTCTAGGATTTCTTGGTGATGAATGGTTTAATAATCTTCCTAATGATATAGCCTAAGACTGGGGGTGCTTGGTTGAGGCCTTTATTGAGTAGTATGATTTCGATAGCCTAATGAAAATCACCATCCTAAACTTAGAAGTAGTTAAGCAAAGGTAATGTGAGACATTCAAAGCTTACCATGGATATCGGATGGCCATGCAAGTCCTTTTGAAAGATAGTTTAGTCTTTCCGAGATGGTGGTGAATTGGATGGAGTGCTTCCATTCTACAAGTTGTAGTTAGGTGTTGATGAATTCTCAAGCTATAATGAAGTGCATGTCAAGGCAAAGAAGCTAGAAATAATTCACGATCTCGATCACACTAGCGGTATGAGCCAAGGCAAGACATGGTAAAAGGGAACACATAATAATTTTGCTTCCGCTCCCGCCCCCGCCCTTACAAAGTCGAAGCAAGCTAATGTGCAAATTGCAATCAAGGTAGTACACCCTGTAGAAGATTTGGTTGTCTAAACTTCAAATGATGTTCACCAAGGCATATCACCTTATATCCTAACTCTAACTCAGTTGTTCTCCAAGCTTCACGAGCTCAAGTTCCTTGATAATCTCAAGCCTTTTGCCCCATCCAAGGCTAATGATTGGAACAATTTATGCACTTACCATGTCTCCCATAGACATCAAACCAATAATTGCGAGATTAACCTTAAAAATATCTAAAAGTTGGTGGTTGAGAAGAAAATCCACGCTCTCGCATTAAACCCAAGCATCATTTTTAATCCCCTGACTTTAATTAAGAACGAAGTAAGGATGATCAATTTGGGAATGAGTCCGGAAAAGGTTTTCTACCGTTTGAAGAGAGCTAGAGAAGTGGAGCAACAAGTCATGATTGTAGGGACTAGTTTGCCTTCTAATTTTTTATGAATGCTTTAGAAGATGAAGTTCACTGGAAGACCTTCCCCTCCACGATTCATCGAGCCATAGTTTAACTTGGCAAGGATCCATATTTACCATATTGTGGGGTCTTATACTTTTCATGTCATCCATTATAAATCTGTCTTAAAAGTGCAAGTCCTCTTAGACCAAGCTCTAGCTACTTTATTTACATGCTCTCGCTAAAACGACATCTAACTGGTTCATGAGCTTGCCTATGAATATAAGGCACAATTGGGAAGCATTGTCTCAAGAATTTCGCATGCAATTTATTTATAATGAAAAACCAAGGGTTTGCATCCTTGAAATACGCAATCGCAAACAAAGGTATGATGAAACCTTTAATGAGTATTGCCATAGGTGGATGGCTCTTAAAGTGTTGTTTTACCCTAGTCTCGGATTCAAGACCAAAGTTTCTCTTTTGGTCGGTGCTTGCTTTCTAGCTATCACCATCATTTAGAGTAGGATGATTTTTAAAGCTTCACCAAAGTCTTCAAGAAGGCTGAGAAGATTGAGCGCGAGATCTAGACAAGGGGGTATCAAGTGAATGTCATTAGGTCAAGCCTACCTTCGAACTTTGTCTTTGAAATGTTGATGAAGTTGAATCTTGGGGTTCACTCCATGGTGCAAAAACAAATGATCGAAGATATCTCGGTTCATGAAATTGTGAAATAAATATCAAGAGAGGAAGCTGAGCCTGTTGATGTAGTTGGAAATGAATTGCCTATCTCAATTGACATTGACAGCTATGTTTTAATTCCAGCAAGAAGAAGAAAACCGTGATGAGAGAAGAAGAAGTGGGTGATGTGAGCTTAGATTTGATTGACCTGGACAATTATGAGTTGAAAGACATTTCAATGTTGCATCCAATCCCTAACTACCCATTCCAGTCTACCACTAATATGAGAGTTATTTAAGAAGGTGTCCAACGGGTAACTTGTAGTGGCTGGGTTTATCAACCTTATGAGCTTGAGTGCGTTAAGACTAGACAGCTCACCCCTGATGATCCTCCTGTAACACCACAAAGTAACAAAATCATTAAGCATGCCAACTAAAAACTCATTTATTAATTAACAATGCATATCCCTAATTTATCAATTTTCAAGGAACTTGGATCAATTTTAGTTGCTAAACCTAGAATTGCAACCTCAATTAATAAGTCACACCACAAATGATCTCTAATGGCTAGAAATTAAGGAAATATCATAGTTAATGTCAAGAATATCATATTCCATAAAGATAGTAAGTATACATCTTCTAATAGTTTTGTGATTGACAGTTTCTTCACATAAGTAATACCTTGAAGCTGATATGCTTTGTTCTAAGTATGCAGTAAAAGAGACCAAGACAATGGCTCAAATAATTAGATTCACCAACAGAAATAACAGTATAACTATTGACTTTAATGCATATTGCTTCACCTGCGGTATTTTTATGAACACAAAAAAGGAGCAAGAGAGGAACTAACCAAAGTGCCTAGAAATGTGCACATTGCAAACAAATATATGAAATTGACAATTAGTTTCAAGGCAATGCCTGATATTACGTGTGAGAGGTCAAATCTCTGAACTACATTGAAAATTCACAAGAAAAAAAGTCAGTTACGATATGTAAAAATACAATTGAAAATTGTAGAAAACAAAACTAAAATTTAAGAACACACATGAAAAATCACAAGAAAAAAACTATATCACCATCTGTAAAAACAAAATGGCAGCCGCAGCAAATCGAATTGTGTAAACATAGGTAGAAAAGCGAAAAGAGAATGAATTCTAATAGAGAGAAGTTCAATCTTTAGATCTAATTCCTCTTCAAGAGGGAAAGATCATGAGTTAACCAAACCAATTGAACACTAATTCAGAGAAGAAATAGAATACGAAGCAAAGTTTGAGACAATTAAACAAAATCTTGATCCATAAAAGAACGACGAACACAAATCAAAATCTACATATAAAAGGAAGAGTGGATCTAGAGAAGGGAAGAGACTGAAAGAGATATCGATGAAAGAGATAAAAAAATCTATAGAAAAGGAAAGAAAAGTAGAACTAAAAGTCTAAACTTAAAAAAGCAAATATAGTAAAAATATAATATCCTTGGTGTAAAAGAAAAAATATTTTACTTACTTGTATTTTCATATATTATAGTACGAAAGAATTGGCCCACTCTTAGGATTTTAAGTATGGAAGCATGAAGAATAGGCGATGAGCAGGTGGCCGACCCTTTCCTTTTGTTGCTCATATTCTTGTTTCCCTTTCCTCACAATGTGAATACATTTCTTCTTTGTTAATTATTTTTGGATGATTCATACTTCTTAAAAATAGTTTCTTTTTAATCATAAATTGTACAGCAAGATTGTTTGAAACTTGAATTTAAATTAAATTTCAATTATTTTAAAATTAAATCAATTATGAGAAATATAATCGTGGATGCTACAAAAAAAATTACTTTTACAATTACTTGATGCAAAAAATAATGATCAAAATTTATAATCCAATAAAATCAAAGTTGTGTATTTGAGTTGATAAACTGATGTTTTAGCAGTAGCGCATAATTATCAGACATCCGCTAGCCGTTTCATCACTCGGCATCACCGAGTGGATGAAACCACATCAGATCTCGTAGCTTGCACACCAAATCATCATTTTCTGTTTCGACTAAGCAAGGATATATGAGTCTATGTAGGGTTATATCTCTCATTAAAGAAGTCTAATCCTAAAGAGGAATCCTTCTCCTATACGACATTCTCTCCTATTTTGATTAAGAGTCATGTGATCCCTATACAAAGGGATCCTCTCTTTCATCAAATGCACATAATTCTAACTCAAAACTTGATGCCTCCTCTCTTATTTTCGTTACTAACTTAAGCATCAGAGAGGTTATACCGATCAAACGGTTAGTCACTCTAACTTTGTTTGTCTTGTAATCATCATCTTTGACGAAGACAAAATGACTTTGTTTCTGCAGACTGGTTATTTTGAGACCGTGAAAGGTCTCTACCTTGCCCAATTTTCTGAGAAATTTTGTTTACTCATTCTCATCTCATGAGAGACGACTCTACTACCTAGTTTACAATGCATTTCATGTGTTATAAAAAAGGTCTAATGCATCAATCATCACTGAACTTGTTTAAAATATTCACCTATCACCGTAACTTTCAAATGTGTCAAATACCCATTTGAAATTGTTTAAATAGCATAAGTTTACCCCTTCATTACCACGTGTCAGTTTCTGGTTTCATAAAGAAAAATAAAAAGTGACATCTTTGAAAAATCAAACCAATCGAAAACTAACACATGACTATGAGGGGACAAACTGATCCATTTTAAACAAGATCAAGAAGTATATGACACATTTGAAAGTTCAGCTACAAATGTGGTTTCTTAATTGAAAATATTTAAACATTTTAATTGCAAAAAAGAAAAATAATGTGGCAAAAGGTTTTAGCCTCTTTGTAGTTTCACACATTGAACTAAAGCAACCTAGTCCAAAGAGAGTTACAACGTATGAGCAAGGAGCGGTCCTAGAAGATAACGATGAAGACATAAATGGGCGACATCGCAACTTTAGAGGGAGACGTTACAATGTAGAAGTAATTTAAACTACAATGTATGAGAAATAATAACTCGGACCAAATTGGAGACATAGTTACATTTGCAAATGTGCTACTGATATTGGGAAGCTTGCAAATGCTGAAATTGACCATTCTAGCAGATTAAAATTAAGCCTATTATAATATACTTTGTGAGAAACATCCAGCGAAAGGTTCCAACTTCTTTTTTTTTCTCATTTTGTACCCAATCTATTTCTAGCATATGGATAAAATTTATCTTTAAAATATGAGTAATATAGATAAAAGTGAAAAACTAAAATTTATCATTATAATGGATGTTATTTTAAACTCGTATTTGCTAACTTTTTAGGACATCTTTTGAAAATGTACAATTGTATATTATAAAGTTTGCTCTTCTTCTTCTTCCTGTTTTCAGTTGAATTAAATGTTGGCAATTATTTTTTTTTCTTTTGTTGTTTTGAGCAGTTATGGAGTTTTAGGAAAATTGTTATGAAATTATGTTTAATTCCATTCTAATGTATTCCATACTTTTTCATTTAATTGATGTTTATTAAGCCTATTTTTTTTTGTATAATCGACATTTTATACTTTTCAATTCATTAATACATTTTTTTTTCTCTTTCTTTGTCATTTGCTCAATTACTACACCATTTTAATGACAAAAAGAAAATGAAGAGTCCATTCATCTCTTAAATTCATTAGCATTTTTCTTGCTATGGATTAAAATCCTCTGTCCCCAAATGGTGTCCCCATACATGTCCCCCTAATCAAAATATGTCACGTGTAGACCTGGGCACGAGCCCGTTGACCCGCGGAACCCGTCCATGCCCGCTCTTCATATGACGAGCTTGGATAAGGTGATTGGTGATTAGGCCCGACCCGGCCTGAATCCGAATCGGCCCGAGTAAAATATATGCCGAGCTTGGTTTTAATAATAAAACCCAAGCCCGGCCCATCCGGTCCCAAATAATAATTATTATGTTAAAAATATATATTTATTATATACATTTAAAGTAAAAAAAATTATATGGTTGAAAATTTTCATATTTTTTGTTAAAGTTTAACATTTAAACTCAATTTTATGACTTATACTACAAATATATT
>CATIWQ010716786.1:0-35522 GCA_949673415.1 Euphorbia schlechtendalii
TGCAATTATATTTAAAATTTAAACATATTTTGAATTTTTTTATATTTTTTCTATTAATTTAATAAAAAAATTAATAACAAATAAAATATTCATGGGCTTGGGCCGGGCTTGGGAATGACCTTGTTAGCCCGGCCCGAGCCCGAAGTTCTAAAGTACAGGCTTGGGCCGGGCGTGGGTTAACGTTTTTTGTAAAAAGCCCGCCAAGCCCGGCCCGAACCCGGCCCGACCCGCCCGACGAACAGGTCTAATTTAGAATGAAATTGAATAATAAAAAGTTGGTTATTCTTCATTTTCTCCAACTTTTAATGCTCTAAATACCTCGTTCATCGTCTGAAGAGGTAGTGAAAATTAAATTAATATCTGATAAGTCATGGTTCATTCTCGACATTGTATTCAAACTCAGCATTTTTAGATATCAGAAAAAAGTAGGAATTTGATCTGTTTGAGATTTACCAAATTATGCCAAGTTACTTGTAAAAATCATTTTTATCCTTGAAACAAAACAAAACGAAGATATGGCAAAACGTTAGACTATGGATTTAAAATTTTAATTGTATCATTAATTCCTTAATCATCACATTTTGTTCTCCATTAGGACCCAATCACATTTCTACAACTTCGCTCCCATTAGTACTATATAATTTTGCCGTGTGTTCTTTAAACCTATAATATTTACCAATTTGCACCATGCCTTTAAAATGGATTATTGAAATAGATTGCTCAATTCCATAAAAATGTAAAAGTATTTTCAGTGATTTATATTTAAATTTATTACTAGTAACTTAGAAGTTAAAAACTACAAAATGATTTTTGTAGTTTTCTTTGGGTTCAACAATTTTAAACAATATATGAGCACTTAATTTTTCTTTTACTATATTTGATTTTTTCACACCAAAAAATTATTTATCTACATAATTTTTTAATCATTTAACATCAACTATTATTTATAAGCGGCTTATAAAATAAATTCACTAAATACTTCAACTATTTATCAAATAATTGTAAGGTTTGATAAATATTTTTTGCATTGATCCTGAGTATTTTAGGCTCCTAATTTTCATGGCTCATATTAATCTCAATAACGCAGTTTTTTATATGCTCTACAAGGGGTGCGAGGTTTGAAATCAATATTTTTTTAATAAGAATACCTTAATACATATGAATTTAAAAAACCGAACTAACGACGACGATTCAAATAATTACAACTTAATTTTTACACCTATTTTATTTTAAGCATCTTAAAAGTTAAATTGTTTTATCATAAAGTAAATACGCCAATAATGAGAGACGCCGTTGTAAATGATATTATATTCAACTCATAAAAAGTAAACAATGTATAATCGGTAATGGAAATGATCAAGGCTTAACAAAATTTATTAAAAGTAAGTGTTAGAGTTTGTCGAGTAATTAGAAACAAAAATTAGAGATAAGTTTAATGATTAATTAGGCATCAAAATCTGTCCTTTATGTCTCCCATCATTTTTAATTTTCAACCATTTCCAATTGTGACATACATCTATATTACCTTACCTATTACCTATATCCACTTATTATTTTCTTAGCTTTAGCCACACATTTTCAATGTTTTTTTATTTTAAATAAAATATGAAAATATCACGTGTTGATTCTACATAGAATATGGTAATTTAAACAGTAATTCACCTCATGTAAAAGTCAACAGTATTACTTGGTGAAATGTTTTTACCCACGAGTAAAATCTTCCATTTTTAAGAATTTTGCCTTTGTTTGTATAGTAGGATTAGTTCTAACTTTCTTATTTTCAATAATTGGATTTGCGCAATGTAAACCTAATTTTGTTTTTTCAAACGCATTCTTGTACTTATGTTTTAATGTTATTGGCTTCGAATTTAATATATATTCCGCATGTATGTTGATTTAATTATAATACAACAAGGATTTCAAATATAAAATGTTTAACCCAGCTTAATGATATTTCACAATATCTTGAGTTTTGAAATAACAAAAAAAATGCTAAGAAAATAAAATTAATTAGGTACTGAATAGATTCTTAATTAAGTTGTAAGTATGATATTAGTTTAAGTAAACTAACTCAACTTCTTGAGTGATACTTCATTAAAGAAATGAAATAGGATGTTTTTTGTTCGTTTGCCGAGTTAAAAAGGAAAGGCAAAATAACTTAGCATCAGAATTTATTTAGAGATAACTCAAACATAAGTTTATTTAATTAAAACTATGCTGACCTATATGACATTATGTGTAATTAATGTATTTTATCACAAAATATTTCAGTTAGATGCGTTTCGGGTTTCAAAAAGGATTTGGCATTGAAAATAAAAGGGAATCATTATGTCATCCAATGCTAAAAGGTATCAGTATGGAATGTTGGTGTGTTATCACTAAAGTCCAAGAGAATCATGTGCTATTGTCGCTTTTCATATTTGTTGTGCCAAACTGCACCGCCAGGATTTCAAACCTATCAAAGATCAACGCGTTGCATCCCGCACTCTCTCTCGTAGACAAAATCAACCTTGAGGATCAAGACTTGGCGATATATTAATCAACAAATTAATCTCACACTGCAACATTCAAATCTCATGTCTCTTAATGTATTCAAGGCTGTCTCACAACAGGAAGAACTTTGAAGACCTAAATAGAAGAGAAATTAAAGACCAAGTCCAGACGATAAGTTGCAACAACTACTTCAAGATTTTTGCCTATAAATAGAGACTGGAGACTATAGTTACAACTTGGTGAATCATCTGAAATTCTAAGAGCTGAAACCTCTGTTCAATCCATCTCAACATTTGAAATTCCTCAAGCATTCAGAAGCAAACAATCAATTCTTCAACTGTTTGTATTCAAGAGAGAAAGTAGACTTAGAGATAGCTAAGCTCTTAAACTGTAAAGAAAACAACATTCTATAAGTTTTTTTCCATTCTTTCGTCTTTAAGAAAACTTGAGTGATACAAATATGAGAATGGTACTCAAATTTGTTTGTGAAATAGTTAATTTGAAAAGTACTTGTTGTAAATCTACTCACTGTCAAAGGCTTCTCCACCTGATTAAAGGAGATAACACTAGTAGATTATATCTCAAGAAATGTACTTGAAGACTGGAGTAGGGTGTATCCGAACCAGTATAAAAATCAGGTATTATATTTCTTCAATCCAGCTCAATATCACTCAGCATGGCCATTATCAGCTCTTTTATTTTACTCGGTTTCATTTTTTCTGTGTTAAGTAAGTTTTACTTAATATCAGCTTGCTAAAATTGAGTCCAACTTGGGCTATCGAGTTTTATGTCTTTCCAGCACATATATTAATATTTGTTTCGCATCATTCATTAATCAATCTTGCAATTTCAACATAGGCTAAATCAAGTTTATAAGTAATCAAGTTTTGATAAGTAAAAGTTATTCACCTTCTTTGACCGATTATACTAAATCAACAATACCAACATAAAATGAGTTGAACATCTTAAAAGATATTTTGTTTTGATTTTTTTTCTTCGTGTATATAACAAGTTATTGAATTTAGTTAATCCAAGTTAATATTCTATTTTACTTTAATTTAAGTTTTAATTCCAAAAAGTTGGCCTCAATAAAACTAAAAGTAAAAAAAATGGAACTTCTCTTCAAAAAAAGACAACGGAACTTTTAACATTGTCTCGAAGAAATAATTAAAGACAGAAAGTTGAAAAGACACATCACATTACATTACAGGCATCTCATCGGACAATAAAAAGGTTAACACATCTTTAAAAGATTATTTTTTATTGCAAACTAGAAAGCTGAAAAAAAAATCATTGGCAATTCCACCTAGGAGTGTGTAAATGGTTTGGTAATCGAATTATCGAATCGAATCAAATCGAAATATTAATTTGGTTCGGTTATTTTAAAAATTCGATTTGGTTCGATTTGTAAAATATTGATATTTCGGTTATTCGGTTCGGTTCATTTTTTGTGTAGAAAAAACCATAATAACCGAATCGAAATATATATAAACATATAATAAAATTTTATTTTATATTATACCCTTATTCCTCTTCTAAAAAATGCACTTTTATTCTTTTATTTGTCTCTAATAAGTCATTTAATCCATTGTAATACTTATATTGGATGTGCATTTTGTATTTTAAATGTTAGAATTTGAAATTTTTGTTAATTAATTTAAAATTTCATTTTAATTTGGTTTTTAACCAAACCGAATAATTTATTTCGGTTTGATTAATTTGATTTTGAATCTTATTTGATTTGGTTCGGTTAACAATATTTTTCTTATTTGATTTTCGGATAATTAGGTTCGGTTAAATTCGATTCAATTTCGACCGAATGCACACCCCTAATTTTACCCACTTTATTTCATTTATGATTAATTGATTTCATATTCTTTAATTTTTTTTTGCAATGAAGGATATGTATAGTTTATCGTGTTAATTTTTCTTTCATAAATAATTATAATCTTTTGTGTTACAATAAAATACATTATTACTTATGTATTTTGAAAAATAATTTTAACCTTCTTAATTTTTTACATTTTTCATATTATAACTTCCTAGCATTCATCTTAAATTATGTATTTTTTTATTTAAATTGTTAACGTGACAAATATTTATTGGTATATTTAGTTTTATTTTATTTGTATTACGATGTTTGTTTAATTAAAAAATACATGTTTGATAATTTATAAGTGTAATTTCATTAGATAAAATAATAATAAAAATATTTTTGAGCAATTTAATCCATAACATTTTAGAATATGATATACATGAACAATTTTTGTTCATAATCATATGTAAGGTTAAGAAATTTAATACAAAATGATGAGATAATACCAAAACATAAAGATGCTATAGTGTGAAATAGTCAAAACATAGTACGATATAAATATTTTTTAAAATACAAAAAGATACTAGTATATTCATTCAAAATACATAGACATAATAATTATTTACCCTTATTCTAAATAAATCAAAATCAGATAGCAAAATAAATATTTTGACAAATTAGTTAATTTTTAAAAAAAAATTAGTTGGCTCAAGTGTTAATGATGTGAGAGGTCTTGATATCAATTCCTAGTTTCCTCAAAAAAATTAAATTTAAGGTCTTGGGTTCGATTCTTACAAGCCCCCCTTCCTTTTGTGACTGGGGTTTTGGCTTAATGGTTAAAACTGAAATTATGAACTCTAAAAATTTCAAATTCAAGTTACATCCAGGATGAGTTGATGATACTTCTTTCCATTTTACATAAGCTTAAATGAGGTAATTCTTTTTTTAAAAAAATATATATCAATAAAAATTGACATTTAAAAGTTTCACAGTATATCATGCACCAAAAAAAGTAGTAGTATTTCCTGACACAAATACACATGTTGTTGCTTGTCCTTGTTAATTGTCAGATATGTGCTGAAAACCTGAATTCTGAACTGATGTTACTAATTTTCCGACTTGGCTAAAAATGCATCCGTTCGAGACATTTAAATGAATAAAATCAGCATATACATCTTATTTAATTTTGATGATGATCATAAAAATAAAATTTTTGCATAATTCATTTACGTGTCAAATTCACCGTTATCATGAACTTGCAAAAAAAAGCAACAATTTGCTCATTCAATGCCATATGTTGATGCAACTTTCAAATATGTCAATTTTTCTGATTTTTCCATCTTTAACCAGAAACTGACACATGACATTGAAAATAGGGGGATTAATGCATTTTTTAAGTTTAGAAGAGTATTTAACTCATTTAAAAATTCAGGGAAGTAAGTGATCATTCTAAACAATTTCAAGGATGATTGATAAGTCTAAATTTTTTATTAATATAATGATTTAGGATATATGGAAAGTGTTCATGAAAACAAAATCAGGTATAAATAATTTATATTGCGTGGTTTAAAGAGTCATTATGATTCTTAACAAAAAAAAAAGAGTCATTATGATAAAAGTACAAGGCATAGTTAAATAATAGTCATCCTGAAACTGTTACAAATATACATTGAGTTGATGAGATCTCACTATAAATTGAACTGTCATATTAGTTATTTATTTATGCTCCGACTCTTGAAATTCAATTAATATAAAGTTAAAAGGCAAATTCTTTCTCCAACTAGTGCTTAACAATGAAACAAACTCTTAAAAATCAAGTTGTCAATATTTTAGCAAAAAAAAAAAAGAAAAACTCAATATGGGAAATCAAAATCATTGGTGCAGACGTTCACAATGTAAACGTTATCACCCGATGTATAATTCCTTTCGTTTTCGTTTTATTTTCTAAAGACATTAATATTTTTCCACAAAGGAAATGAATTAAAATTCGACGGCACCATTCAGTGATCAAAGCTACAATTCGTATAAATGTCAAATCTTTTATTATATATGATAGTACAATTTAGTACTACAAAGGATATATGATTATATTATATTTTTCATTAAAGAGTTAATGAAATATGGAATATACGTGTATATTAAGTATTAAGGCACGTGGCATACAGGGTGGAACAGAACAAAGGGTGGCCGCACCGACGGCGGAGGAACCGCAAGGTGAAGGCGGTGACCGTCACTATCTTCGTACAAAGGGTTGATGGAATAATATATTACAGACAGTTGAAAACATTGACCAATAAAAAGCGACTGTCGGCATACGAAAATTCACAGCCACGTGCAAGATTATTGAACCCGAGTCAACTTCTCTTCAGCTTTACTAGATTTGTGTGGGGCACAAGCGTATAGCAGAAGGGGCCCGCTTTTTATCTTTTAATATGGAACAAATTTCAAGGTTTGCGGCTGCCACATGTCAATTAATAAAATCAATTTTTGTATTAATTGAAATAAGGGGTTATTTATTAGTATTACTTATCTTATGGCAAAGCCCTAAAAATTCTAACAATATATACTACGTTTTATTTTTGTGATCTGTAATTATGTGCGAATTTTAAAGTGAATTTAGATTTAAATTGATGTAATATAATTTCTAATGGTTCAAATATTTTTCCTTTATGAAAATTGAAAAGAGAAATTTGACACATCAATTTATATTGTTCATCATAGTATATGATTACGTCGAGGTTCAAGCTCTTGATCGATAAATTTTATTAATCAACAAAGTATCCCAAAAGCAATGCATGTTTACAACACATCAAATCTTCACCACATGCTAAGGAATACACTAGAAAAGATAATACAGAGCCTCAAAATACCGTTACCAATTGATGATATTACACATATACACAACGGTGTAATATTGTGTAATTTGAACCCTTAACTCTCATTTTCTATAATTTATTTCGATTACTTATTAGTTCTATTGTTGATCATTTTAACTCTTATTCGTTGATCAACACTTGTTTTATAGAGACCATCTAAATGATTTAATTACATAGTAAATTTTATTCTTAAGAATTTCATAGTAACTTAGTAGTATAATAAATTACAAAATAATTTTTACCTTCACAAATTTTTTCTTTTTAATATTTTTGACATCCACTACTAACGTATGTGACTAATTATTTCACTGCATGATCAAAATGTACTTAATTTGTTCTTGTCAGTAAAAATCGAACTCCCAATCTTATAGTTAAACATAATATCGGATTTTATGGTTAATTTTATTATCCCAAACAAGCTATGAATTTACTATATGTGTCAATTGACTAAATTACTGTAACAATGCATTATTATATTTCATTTTTAGAATAATAATTAAAAATATTTGTCATTATTTTAGTAAAATGGAATGTAGTAGGACCAGTATACGTAGATCATATCTCCTATTTGGCCGACAAAGTGCAAGTTGTCGTAACAAAAAATACTATGGAATAACAGTGATTATATTTTAGCTTCGTCGTCAAATTAAAATAAATATATTTTCAATGTTATATTGCATCGCCAAAAAATCAACAAATAAAATAAGATTCATGTCACCATTTTCTAAAGAAAAAATTGATGGGACTTACTATTTAATTATCTACCATATAGACTTTTTTTTTAAAAGATAAAGTAAACATGCTGGTCAGTGTTTATATTTAGTCTCTCAGTTGATCAACTATCCTCCTCAATTTTGTATTGTACATGTGAACCTCCTTAACTTGGTAAAAGTACATTTGAGAACCGCCTCTACTTGACAAAATGCACCTAATCGAGATGCACCTAGGAGCCATCTCAAACCGATATTCGTACGCACATGAGGCAACTCTCAGGGTGTAGTTTTGACAAGTTGAGGTGGATTTGAGATTGAAAAGTTTTGGGAGAAACTTTATTTAGGGCTGAGATTGCTATCATAAAAAGTTGCATTTACAATGACATTTGACAAAAGCTTTTAACTCTTAATACTAATTAATTAAGAACTGTTTGCTAATGATTTCTAGAATTTTTCAGGATAATAGTTTAGAAAAGCTTGAAATTGAGCTTTTCGGGAAAGCAATATGAGGAACCAATCCCGAACGGTCCTTAGTTTCTTATGAATATGAATGAATTACAGAAGCTTATATACAATGTTTAGCTAAAAAAGAGAAGAATGAAAGTAATTAGTTGTACCTGCCAATGCTGATTAGGAACCAACTCACAGTTAGTTGTAACTAAAATTGTAGTCAATTTGAGCTAACTAACTAATAACAAGAGTGAGCTCTAGCCAAGGCACAAAGATTGCAGGAGTGATGGTAGTGACTATGAATGGTATAGTTGAGGTATTGAACTAGTATCCCACAAACAATTTACTCCAACTTCATGGGTTTAGTGACTCTGACTAGGGTAAGTGACTAGAAGGTCCATATCAAGATATTGTCTGTTTCCTGGACCAACTTTGGTTTCTTGGAATATAAAAAAGCAACATGTTGTGCGCAGATGCTCTGTGGAAGCTGAATACAATAGCATGATAGGTACATCTTGTGAGATAAAGTGGCTTAACACCTTATTAATTGATCTGCAGATTCCCATTATAGTTCATGTTCAACTTCCAACTGACAAAGCAACCATTCTCATTGGAAAAAATCCAATATTACATGATCACATCAAACATGTTGACATTAATTGGCCACTTTGTTAAAATCTTGGTTGATGAAAGAACAAAATCTATTCCTTATGTTCATGCTAACAACCAAATATCTAATTCATTTACAAAAGCTAGTATTTTGAAATGCAGCCAAGGAAACGCTTAGGCGGAATTTTTGAAACACCACCACAATTTTATAAAATAGGCCGTCCAAGGCGGTTAAAGTGCAGAGTGTTGTTAAAGACCAGAGCAGTGTTGCTAAAGCTTAGAAAAGTGTTGCTAATGCTCAGAAAAATTTCGCTATATGACATTTTTAATATTATTCTATAAATATGTTAGTTAAATTTATTATTCTAATTTATTAATCAATACTAATTTTTTTTAAAAAAATGCTAATTCATTTAAGGTGTTGCCTAGGCTCTCGGATAGCGCCTTTTAAAAACACTGGTAAAAGTCAAGAGTTTCAAACACACGTTACCTTACTTGGACAAAATGGGCTTAAGAATGTTTCAAAGATTGCAGAAGCTTTAACGTGAGGCGTGATTGTTGAACCACTAATCCAATACCTCAACTATATACTTCACAGTCGCTCCTCCAATCTCTCTACCTTGGCTCGAGTTCATTTTTGTTGTTATTTAGTTAGTTAGCTCTTTCTAACTATGGTTTCAGCTATAACTAATTGCCAGTTTTTGCCTAGTCAACATTGACGATTACAACTAATTCCTTTCCTTCTCTTCTCTTTTTTAGCTCACATTGCATATAAGTTTCTGTAATATTCATTTATAATCAATAAGAGACTAAATAAATTTTCTCTCAAAGTTTTCATGGTATCAAAGAAAGATGGATAATATTTTGACCAACCTCGATAACGGGGCACTCGATGATATTCCACACACCATAAGATTTGTGCATGAGAGGGCGTATTTAATCCCATATTGCTTGGCTGTAAGCATGAAATGCTCTTGTTGAACCCAACTTAAGGATTACTCAACAATCTTGAGTTAGAGTTTTTGATGATGTATAACATGAAGTAGTGCAATTTACAAGACAATATTATAGTTAGCTTTTAACTAGAATTAATTAGGATTGGTTAAGTTTAGTTCACCTAGTCTTGCTAACCTAAGAGACTTAACACAAGTTGTTGAGTTAAGTTACTCAACACGGTAGAATAGACGGGATAAAGAAAGGGGTGGTGGTTGTAAGATGGACAAAATTATGGTGGTGGTAGCTAGTGAAAATGGCAGCATAAAAAAAGTGGTAATGGTTGTAGTGGGGTGGAGGAAGTTGTGATAATTGAATAAACTGAGGATCGTTGAAGAGATGAAGTAATAGTGGAGGAAGTGGTGGTGGCTAGGTGGAGGAAGTGGTGGTGACGTGGTGGAGGAAAATGTCTTCCCAACTCTTTCGTGGGAAAATATTTTCCTTTATTTACTCTACATTTCATTTTGACTTACACAATATTTTCATTGACTTATTTTTCATGACAAACAAACATTGAAAAACCCGAATAATATTTTCCTGCATAATATTTTCTTGTAAAGAAACGAAGCCTAAGCCCCGTTTATGTGCACGAAAATAATGTGCAAGGGAATATATTGTACAGGAAAATAAAATATTTTCTTATGTTTGACTATATCATTGTAAAATATCTTTTGATGTTTGTTTACATCAATGAAAAGTATTTTTCAACAATTAATTTAAATGTACAATATCATATTTTAACTTGTATGAAATGTAAAGTTATAATTATTATATAAACATAAGTTATATTAAAATATCAATTATATTTTAATTGATATTTTACTATAAAAAATGTGGATGTGGGAGGTGAATGTAGTGGTGAAGGTGGCGCTGGAGGAAGTGATGATGATGGGGGTAGAGGGGTTGAAGTGTGGTGGTGGTGGTAGCGAAATGGCGGCGACGAAGCCGATGGGGTTTTGGAAGTGATGGCTGTGGAATGGAATAAGTGATAATAATCATAATAATGATGGAGGAAGTGGTGGTGGTGAAGTGGTGGTAATAATGGTGTAGTAAGTGGTGGTGATGACGGTGGCGAGATGGAGGAAGTGGTGGTGGCGGTGGTGATAGTGAGCTGGTGGTGGCTGCGACATGGTTGAGGAAGTTGTGTTGTTGGAGTGGAAGAAGTGGTGATGGTGGCTGAGTGAAGAAAGTAATGGTAATGAGATGGAGAAATGATAGATGTGTTGGTGTGGGTTGAAGAAGTTGCGGTAATGGTACCAGTGGAGAAGGTGAAGTAAAAATGTGATAGAAAATGTTTTTCCCTTTCTTATAAAAAAATATTTTCTTATATTTATATTACATTTTTATGTTGATTTGTACAATATTTTCCTTTGATTTATTTTCCATATCAAACAAACGTTGAAAAAATTCTGAAAATCATTATCCTATATAATATATTCCAGTAACAAACGACCTAAATCTATTAATTTTTTACATAGTTTGAACAAAAATTAACTACGATATACACATATATAACTATCACAAATATCTAGACATATATTTGAGAATATGATTAAAGACATATGATATATGGATATGAGTAATTAATTTTATTGTTTTTTTCTATTGCTTTCAAGGTTATAAAAGGAATAAAATTACTCTCTCCTTTTTTTAATATTTATTTTTTTAAATGTTAGAATTTTTTAATATAAGTATCGTTTTCAGATTTTTATGTACTTTTTTTCAATATTTTATCCATTTAATTTAATGCACGTTGAGAATGGTAAAAAATAAAGCATTCAATCAACTTTCAAAATAATAAAAATCATTGGAGTAAACAAATATTTTTATAACTTTAATTATGTGATTTTGGTGTATCTACAATTATTTTTTTGAAGAACTTGGATAATTTAAGAAATTGAATATCAAATCCAAAATCATCCACCATTTCGAAAGGTATACTAGTGGAATTATATCTAATTGAATAAAGCAATTGATGTTGAAAAAAAGAGATGGAATATTAATGATCCATAGATAAGAAATATTTTATTTGGGGAAAAAGACAATATTTGTCTGATTGAGAAAAGCAACCTAACTTCTGTATTGCTTTTGTCTAATTTTTATCAATGTCGGAAGAGAAAAATAAAAGATGACTAATCAAATTGCCACAAAACTAATAAAAAATGACTAATCAAATTGCCACAAAACTATAATTTCTCAACATTTGTGGAGCTTTTCAAGTTCAATAATTGGTTTAATTAGTTAACCAATCATTAAGCCTTAAGTTGGTTAAACTAATTAAGCAGAGTAAAGCTTTGTTTAATTTTACTTTTTTTTCTTTTCAACTTCTAAAGTGGTTGAACTAAACTAGACCGAATGGATTATAGTAAGCAAAATTGATTGAATTTATTTCACTGTAATTTTATAATTACGAATGAAATAAATTGAAATGGACTGAATTCAATTAAATTAATTTTTAAATTCTCTAAAATTTATTTAAAAAATCTCAACCATTAACCAAATTTACACAATATTTTACCACTAACTAAATTCAAATACCTTTCCTATTTTGTTTAAAATCCTTTTGGCCGTGACTTATTCATTAACAAAATGCAATTTTCGTGTGATATTTGAATTGGATAGACAAATCACTCTGTGTTAATCCGGCTTTCCATGAATGTAAGCCGAAGCAGTGTAGGACAAATTAAAAGGACTTGTTATATTTCTTATTTTTAATAACAGTCCAATATTAAATTAAACGAAAGCATAATGAATAAAAAAATCCAGCCAGAGGTTTTAAATTTTTTCTCACTAAAATAATTCATTAGTAAAAGATATTACCTTTGTGATTTTGATACGTATAAATATAAGTATATATTAGCACGTATAGAATTTATTTATAAAAAATTTAGTTTCATCCAGGTTATTCACTTATGTTTGAATTTAACATGATAATTTAGTCCAAAGTAGTTTTAAGACCTAGCAGATTCCCACATCCACAAACCGTTATAGTTTAACATTTACCCCCTTAACACATCCAAATTGAAGTATATTTCATTCGAATAACGCGTGTCACATTAATTTTAAAGAACATCAAATATATTTTGTCAGTGGATTCTGTTGTCTCTAAAAAGCTGATTGTAAAGTAGTAATTATTGTTCTTCAAAATTGTCAAGTCAATTTTAAGCTTTCTAGCCAGTTTGTTTGCACATTATGAAATATAAGTATGTTGAATAGAAAAAGGTGGATTTGAAAATCATATGTATTACATTATAAGTTATAGAATCTGAAAATTATTCCAATTGAAATAATTAACGTAGCTTTTCACCTTTTAATATACTCCAATAGTCTGAGCGGTTTTAGTCCGAACTTTGTGAAACTTTTTTATTAAAATATCAATCTAAATCAAGATTTTGATTTAACGGTCAACATTTCAGAAAGAATTCAAGAAACATAAGGTTATAATTTTTAATCCTAACAATCAACAAAATACATACATACATATATATATATATATATATATAAAATTTCAATTCAACATTCACTTTAGAACTTCGTTTCCACGGCCTGTGGATAATAATTACATTTTCCTTTTCTGTTTGATTTTTATAAAGAAAAACAAAAAAAAAAATGCAACTTACAAATATGAAACGGACCTGTGGAGGTCCCCAGGAGCCTACCATAAACCAATGCCAATGTGCCGACTTCAAATATTTAATTAATTAAATTTTTATTATCAAAAAGTATTGCACCAAAAACATATTTATTCTCAATAATAATTCTCCAAGTATATATAAATTCAATAATGTCCAAATTTATATTTTCTTACATATCTCAAAGTTCAGATTATACTCGAATAGGGTGAAAAATTTTCTGTGTTTAATGAATGTAGAGTTTTACAATTTTTCTTTTAAAATGTATAAAAAAATCGATTTCTTCTCTCATTAACTCAAGTAAAATATATCAGAAAAAAGACATAACAAAGATACAATAAAAAATTTAGGCCTAATATATCAAGACCCCCCTGAAGTTGACTCAGAAAATCAGATGCCACTCTCAACTTTTAAAAGAATCAATTATCCCCTCAACTTGGCAAAAAGGACCAGTTAACCCCTTAACTTGGCAAAAATGCACCAGTTAGCCCCTCAATGTCACATGTCAGAATCTGGTTGGTTTGACTTTTCAAGGATGTCATTTTTCTGATTTTTCTCTCTTTAACCAGAAGTTGACACGTGGCATTGAAGGGCTAAACCGGTGCATTTTTACCAACTTAAGGGGGTAACTGGTCCTTTTGAAAGTTGAGGGTGGCATCGGAGTTTTCTAAACCAACTTCAGGGGAGTCTTGATGTATTTGGTCAAAAATTTATTATGATCTTACACTTCCTACGAATATAAAATGATTTAAATTCACTAAATATTGAGAATGGGTAAAATTATAAACTTTAATCACCACCTTTACAAAAATTTAAGAGGTGTGGGGTTGTGGGTCCAAACCCCACAATCATCAAATTTGGCATAAATGCTCCATATTTCTAAAAAAATAATGTTTGTGATTTTAAGTTTTTATCATTTGGAAGCGAAATAGATCTTAACCATTAAGATTCAATGAACGATTGAAATTTATTAAAATTTACAACTCTCAAAGATATATATAATTACTTTTTGGAGGTGTTGGCTAAATTTTTTTCCACATTGTCAAACGCTCAATGCTGAATTTGAGGTTTTAAACTAAGACATTTTCAATGAAGACACATTGATATGAATTGTTACCGCAACTGGAATAACTTTCAAATTGGTGAAATTATTATTTAAAATTTTACTGATTCAATCATATTGATTTGTTTAAACAAAGATGTGTATCAAACCCGGTTCTTCATCTTCATAGAACCGTTGTTTTCCGTCTACTAGACCAGACTCATTATCGACTTTCGTTTTTTCTAGTTGAACGAGGTCCACTTTTAATAATCCAGTCCAGTCTTTTTAACATTGAACAATTACAAGTGGTGATGGATATTGTAATCGAAGTTACAAAATTCAAAGGGAGCGACACTAAAGGGTAAAAGCACAACCGGATAAGGTAAAAGCATTGTATATACAAATAAGGGTAAATAATTATAACCTTCCTGAGGTTTGCACTAACACCTTACTACATTTCTACCTTTTATCAATACAATTATCACACCCTTAGTTTTGCTTTCATCAAATATTACATTCTTTAGTTAATATTCTTCACTTTTCCATCCAAATAACTAATAGTATGACAAAATTACCCATTTTTCTTTCATTTGTCCATTTAGCATATTTTATTGTATAAGTATATTATTACTTCACTTGAATAAGTAGATTATATATTTTTTAGATGAAAACGATGAACTAAATGCCGCATAAAAAATTATTTGAACTACTATATTTTGTTGTCATGAAAGTTCAGTATATGTGCTACCTTGCTCATTGGTTATAATACATCATAAGACGTTTTGTATTTAAATGTAAGTGCATAACTTTTTAACAAAAAATTCAAAAGGTTTTGTACCGTTTTCTTATAGTAAGATAAAGCTGGGTTGAGATCAACCTAAATAATTCATTCTCAACTACATTTCTTAGTTTCAGGATGTAAATTATAACGATAAATGGAGCTATAACATTACTTACATGGACACAAAACACCAATAACATTTCAAGTCCAAAGATTGTCAATCTTTTAAAACCTCAGTTTTCATGAGTTACGGTTTCAGTTTCATTACAAAAAATACCTGAACATTGATATTAATTTTTAAACAAGATTATTCAATATCAAATATTTTATATAAAAAACTAATATATTAGTGCAAGAAAATGGTACTCAACCTTTTAAATTTTTGTTAAAAAAATTATGCACTTACATTTATATATAAAATTTCTTGATAATATAATCAAAGCAAGATAGCATATGTGTTAAATTTTCATGACAATTAACAAAATACAACATAAAAATTAATTTTTCTACTTACCACTTTGTTCATCATTTTATCGAAAATTACATAAATCGATTATTTAAATGAAATAATAATATGCCCCATGTAATAAAAATATGGTTAATTAGACAAATAAAGACAAATGGTAATCTTGTCATAATATTAATTATTTTGATGGAAAAGTGTTGAATAGTAACATAAGTAGGTAATAGTTGGATGAAATAAAAATTCAGGGAGATGATAATTATATTGAAAAACGTAGAGTTGTAGTAGTGTAAAAGTGCACACCTCACCCTACAAATATTTATATATTATTAATGCATTTCGGAAAATGGTGAAACGTGGCATGAACCGTCGGATTAATTATGATGACATCAATGGACCAACAACATTGAAAATGTGGGTGGGTTGGTGTTTAAGAAGAGGGTCGGGTCGGGTCCCGCATTGGATTTTGCGGCTTATAATGAATCATGAGAGAGAGATTTTTAGATAGAAAAAGATTGCTCATAGCACGTGCGTATTTCATTAATCTCACGTGTCATTGTTTTGGTGAAAATAACACATAAACCCCTTTTTTTCTTTCTTCTAACCAAAATTGAAGGACATAAATTCGGTGGAAACATTTGCATATGCCAATGTCGCGTGGAACCTCTTTTATAAAAGAGATTTTCTGTTTTTTTTTTCTTCCCACACATTATGTTGTATTCAAATTTGTTTTTACTTGTTCGAGTAAGTGGATTCACCAAATGTTTAACCCTCATCTCTTTTTTATTATAAGAGATGACTTATTTAAATGTAAGTCTTAAAAAATCGCAAGTTTATTACCTTGTTGAGGGCATCAATGTGAGGAAGACGCCAGTAACAACATTAAACACATCGATCATTAATGTTGATTAGAAATTGGTATGACCAGTGACGAAGTCAATGATTACGCGAGACTTATCGAGGGTCGTTAAGAAGACCGTTACAATATTTATACACTGACGGGTTAATACACTATTGATACCATATGCATAATTCATTGTTAATTTGAGAGCTAACTCACTATCGGAAGTGCTACACCACAACTCCACCGCCACCCTAATTTAGTATTTGCATGTACATCATTAACGGATAATGAATACAATGAAGGGATTCTTACATCAATTTCTAATACAAAATATTTGCATTCTTCGTTTTTATACACTAAAAATCATATTTAAAATGCAGATAAAAAAGAACCAACAAAAATATATGTAAATAGCAACGTAGGATGTTTTTGACTACGTATGACTTGATGTAACATATGTAACTTGAAGTACACAGAGATACGAAGTTTCCGATAAAATCGAACCAATATTATCGGTGTAAAGAAATTGCTTCAAATACTATATTACTTGTTTAGGTTTCAAGTCTTAAATTAGGGGGTTATATAAGGCCCAAATATGTGACTTATGAGAGAGGGCAGGGATGTAGACAAGTGATGAAAAGGACTTGATCAATTATGGCATGATTATGATCGAGCGAGATGTAAACTCACTCTATAACATTAATTAGTACTTGAATAATTGTGGCTTAAAAATAGTGAGAGAATAAGAAAACACCGAAAAATTAGATTTAATTAAACTCATCATGCAATCATGATCAAATTCAAATCCTTATAATTTCGAACGGGAAAATGTATCAATACACAAACTTTATCTTTTCGTGGTACAACCTGCAAAATAGACGCGTGTGTTAATGTGGAATATGTAATTTGCTAACCAGCATGTGACACATGAAACTAAATTGGAAGAATGGTAATCACTAGGCATTGTTCTAGTGACCACACTTCCCTCCTAAATTGAAGCAAGCTAGGATTCTGGTTCGAGTCTCAGGATTTTCAAAAATTAAAAAAAACTCCATATATCTTAAAAGAAATATAAAATTGGAAGAATGGTTTACATAGTAGACATGACATAATATATAAGCTAACTATAAATCGGGTTTATAATATGCTCATAAGTTAAATTTATCTTATAAACAGTAAGTTAGGGCTTAGACACCTATTTTATTCCAAGTTCAGCTCGTGCTCAAGCTTGTTTATGCCCAAAAATTGTACGAGGCTTTATTGTTAGCTCTGCCGAACTAACAATAATTATTTTATTGACTATATTTTAATACTTGTGCTTAATATAATGACACTTCAGCTTTAAAATTAATCATTTATTCAATCATACAATTTAAATAACATGTGCTCCTATACTTCAAGTTTCAATTATATTTTATTTTCTATTTAACAACTCAGTTAGTTATAGTCAATTGAGGTTAAAATTACCAAATCACTCAATCACCCATTAATCATCACTTATCCACATAGTGGATCATTCAAGAATTTAATCAAATGAGCCCCTTTAACTCAATGGAAGAATTGGCTCAAATCCATGGGCGTTTTTTCATCAAACCAGGGTTCCTATTAGAAGAGGCAGTTGAGACCAATTACTCTTTCTTTTTTAACATTTAAAATTCCAGAACTTAGGAGTGTTTCTTTTTTGAAAATAACTTAAGAATGTTTCTCAAAATTTATAACTTATAATTTATGATTTAAAAGATACTTGTAAAAAAAACTTTAACTTAAAAGTTAAGTAATGAAACGTTTCTCATTTTTTTAAACTTAAAAGCTCATTTTTAAGTTAAAATTAAAAACAAGATAAGTTTCGAGAAACACCTCCTTAGTTTAGTACATTTAATAATCAATTGCCACATCTTACAAAGTAAAAGTGGAAGGTCCTCGAATTCAACCTCTTCAAAATCCATATTTATCATAAAAAAAAGTAAGTGTTATTCATAGGCCGAGAATTGGGCTCTGAGAAAATCATATTAACCAAGCTCAAGCCCATAATATTAAAAGCGTGTACTTGATGGGATTGAGTTTATGATTCTAAAAAGTCCCAAATTTGCCAGCTCGCCCAAGCAATGAGAAACATCTTAAAAAGTACCAAAATTTATGGTTTAGGCAAGTTGTGTTAACAGTTACCGAAACAAAAAAAAAGTTGTGCTAACAAATTTTGCACACAAACTATTTTATTTAGAGAGCAGTCCAGCAAGCATTGTAAATAATCTAATTTTGTATTGCTAACTAACAATTCTAAGAGATGGTCCAAAATTTGTTGAGTATCTCTAAGAGAGGATAAATATCCAAAGAAAATACATTATCTATTAAAAGTTGCCAAAATCTTAGTTTGATCATCTGCGTAAATCTCACTAGTAAAATGACTAACCAGTCCAACTTTAACGACTTCAGTTAATGCCATGGATTTCTTTTTGCAGATGTACTTCTTTTCGAACTACTAGTTGAGCTTGTTTTCTGCCACGAAAATTTTAGGTTAGAAATAGTGAAGCAGGCTAAATTTGAACATATTCATACGTACCGATTTTGATTTTTTCGCCTTTCCCCGGATTCTGTTCTTTTGAGGTTTCAATTTGTATATGCGAACCATCCAATGATGAGTCGTGAACACCTGAGTGAACAAGAATGAAAAAAACACGGTTGAGCAAGGTCTAATCTAATGCAAAATGTCACTCAACTTTGGCTATTGTATTACTTCAGTTGCTGAATTATAATGTCATGAAAATAACCAAATCAATTTTACGTTATTGAAAGTCTTGTGAGATTCAGCTAAAGTCTGAATTTGTACTAGAGCCTCATCCTCCCAAAACCATGCAATAAAAACTTCATAGTGAAGATGGTACAGCCCAGAAGAATCAGCTTGTGACTAAATACTGCCCTTTTTTACTTGATACCTCCCACGGAAATGGCTAAAGCGCCTTAGCTTTAAGGCAACATGTTATGGTGGGGCAGGGCTTTTATGACTTTTCCATGAAGAGGATAGATATTTTGGGCGGAACATTGCATTTCATACGAGCTATCAATTGCATGCTTTATTTGATTATCTTAAAGTCCAAGCATAAGCTCAAACTGAACTTTTCACAGCACAACACAACAATAAGGAGCCTAAAATCGTGTTTGTTAACCATATTCAGCACTTAAAATCAATGTTTTATGTGCAGAATTGATTTGACTTTTAATCTTGTTTCATAACACAACATCAAAGTTTCACTTAAATTCAAGAAATTACTTGATTTAGTAAGCTAATTTATTTAACATAAAAATTTTAAGTTGATGTTATCAACATAATTTTTTTAAAAAAAAACTTAATGCTTGTTTTTTGTGCTTATCAAACGCCTCTCTATCATCTAAGCATTTGTAATATTCGGTACTTCAAAATTCCGAGCTTAATTTTTCAATACTTCATTTTCAATTTCATGAAACGCCAACTAAGCCAAGCAAACTATGCCAAAGTGTGTTATATATAACTGACCTCCTCAAAATGGGTAAGCTTGAAGTATTTCTTCCCGATTTCTGTTTGCCTAACTCTATCGAAACCTTTACCGTCAGTTTCAACAAACCTGTTGACAAAAAAGGGGTAAAAATGCAGCATTAATAATCCTGAATCCAGCCATACTATTCCCATTGAAATAAACCAGGTTTACAACACAATCAAACCTGAAATATGAAAGCTTATACATGAGACAATTCAACATGGTTGGTGTAGCTTGAGAATCAATTCGATACTGGCCATCTCTCTTTAAGACACAAATCAGGTAGCAAGTTGTTAATTGCGTTAACAAGGAAGCTTAAGCAAACCCTAGGAACCTAAAACAACAGCAACCAGTTTGCATAGCAAATGCATACTAACTAGGGCCAAATGCATTCAGACCCCCTTGAACTTGATAACTTTTGCCTGATGCCACTCTAAACTTTCAAAAGTTTCACTTAGCCCCCCAAACTAGGCAAAGTGCCAAGCGCCAACTTCTGGTTGGAGGGAGAAAAATTAGAAAAATGACATATTTGAAAAGTTAAACCAATCATAATCTGCCATGTGGGTTGAGAGGGCCAACTGGTGCACTTTGGCCAATTTCAGGAGGCTAAGTGGAACTTTAAAAAGTTCAGGGTGGCATCTGGCAAAAGTTGCCAAGTTATGGGGGTCTTGATGCATTTAGCCTACTAAGTAGTTAATAAGTATCACAATACAAACAAATAGAAACTTTTAACCATATGGCTTACCAGATAATCTGGCTCTTTGATATGGGGGAAGACACCTCCTCCAATTCGAACCATCCACAGGAACTTGTTAATATCGTCGCTTGGGTAGCCAACAAGACCTATTCAGTTAAGCAGCCCATCAGTATCTCTTTACAGTTAGGGTGGAGAGAAGGGGGGCGCAATATAATCCAAGTGAAAAATCATACCTCCAAAGACAACAAGAACATATTTAACATCCAAAGAGTTGAATATTTCCCAAGCTGCCTTTTCAGGGGAAGACATGGCAGTACCAACAGTTGCAATGTGTGTGTTATTCCAGGTGTTATTGTCCACAATAACTGTTCGATTAGCCATAGCAGTTGTTTGATAGCCATAGTCCCACCATGATGCAACCTGAAAGAAACAAAATTCAACAATGCTATAAAAAAATACAAATCAGGATAAGGCGAAAGTCTTGTCCTGGAAGAGGAAATTCATTCCCAAGTGATATACTCCAGATGTTTTGTTGTTAATTGCAAAGCAAATGAAAATATGTTCTACCATTTATATAATTGGAACCCCAATCAGATACAGTTCTCCACACCCTTGTCCCTGGAATTTTCAAATAACTACAAGTATGGCATCAAAGCACACATAGGTTGTTAGTTAACCGACTGAAGCAGCATAATTGGTGTTATTAATGGAACACCAATCAGCATTCTCTAATTTCCGTGACCATATTATTGAGCTCAGAAGACTATGCAAAAGCATATTTAACCATTTATCAGGAAGGTCAGAAATATGGCAAATTTGATGCCCAAAACAAAGTAATTTACCAGCACGCAGATTGAAAAAAAGTATCATGGCATATATCGCGTTGAAACTTTTTAACCAAGATAAACGACAAATACACCAAAGCAAATTAGGTATTAAAATTTAAAACATGGATTTGATGTAGCCATCAAATACTGGGAACTCACTTTATCATCTACGTCAGTATTGTGGCTTAGCCATGCATAGGCCTCTCTGAAATCATCAAAAACATGTAGACCACCATCTTGTGTATGAGATGTCAACACGATGGATGGTGCCGAATAAGCTTCTGCCGCGGCCCAGACACAATGCACCTACAACATCAAATGTTAATTAAATTTCTAGTTATAGGGAAATTAAACCATCTCGTAAGTAAAGGATCAACTGGTGAAAAAAACTGCACATGGAAAGAAAATCATGATTTAAAAATTAACAAACAAATACAATTAATTACTTGAACTTGATACACATATATAGATCGTCACACATAAACTGATACAAAAAGAAATAAATACACTTTGTTTATGAACAGTTGCATGGAATAGAAGATATAGAAAACCAATTCCTAAAATGGAGTTACAGAATGTGCAGTTAAAATTCCATGAGAATCTCCAAGAAAATGATAATTAGGCAGCTTAATGTTCTCCAGAAAATACAAAATGGAAGGTGAAGTCAGATGAAGAAATGCTTGTGGATGTTCGACAACAGACTACAAAATCTGAGAAAATTTATTATCAATCATTCGGCTTAAGGTAGAAAGAAAATTTAGAGCTAAGGACAATTGGAAGAAAGATGATGCTTAAACCGGATAGAATCAGTTCAAGAGAGGAAAAAACTGTAAAATTTAGAAAGTAAAAGAAAGAACAGATAATCGAACAATGCAAGATACTCAAAAAAACTTGCTTGACGAAATTGTATTTGCCATGAGATCATGGTGAAGATCTACCAGCCTAGTTGCAAGTTAAATAACCGTAGTTTGACCTAGTGGTTGGGATAGACATGGCCACGGTTCCGGAATCGCTGGTTCCGGTTCTTGAACCGCCGGTTCGTAGTTTTCATGAACCTAAACCTTAACTTTATATTGGGTGGAACCACCGGTTCCGGTTTCGGTTCGAGTCAGCCGGATCTGGTTCAGGTTTAGACAAGTTTTTGATCCGGTTCAAACCTGGATATATGTTAGATATTTAATTTTAGACATTTAAGTTTTAATTAATGTTAATTTTAAACAATTGGGTTTTGATTCATGTTAACACTAGTATATGTTAAAAAAGAATATATTATCTTAAATATCTAAAAAAGCATGTATTTCTTTTTAAATCATTACAAATATCATACAAATATATGTATATCAAGACATGGCCACGGTTCTGGTCCGGTTCGGTTCGGTCCAGTTTTGACCCTGTTCGGTCCGGTCCGGTTTAGGCGGTTCCTGTTTAATTTGGCCATGTCTAGGTTGGGAGTATGCAAACACCTATAAGTGGAGCTGCAAAGCTGCATACATCAAATATTCCAAGTGCTTAAGCACTTATTAGTGCCATTACTATACAGCAAACAAAAGGGGAAAAATACTAAAATTTCAGTTCCTAATTTATCAACAGACCCTAAAAGATCATGGAATCCTATACTTTAGGGTTTCCATTTTTTTCTTCAAAAACATCCTAAATGGGCAGCACGTAAAATTTACAAAGCAGACATGTGAAATGGGTGTAGAAGGGTGAAATTAATATTGGTCAGTGTACATGGCAGGCTAACATTATCTGTAAATCTGGCATACAGCTTACTTAATTGCTTCTGTAAGTACATATCAGGATTTTAGTCAAGATTGCTTCCAACAAATATTTCAAGATGACACAATACCATTTACAAGACAATTGCACAGTTATATTACAAATCACATCATTCTGAGAACTATCAGTTATATTTGAGAGCAATAAGAAAATATTGAATTAACGGATATATCCTAAGGTATAAATGAGCATCTACATACCACATAGAAGGCACCAAGCAACACAAGTAATAGAACACCAATAATGGATGCCTCAAAAGGTAAAACGAGAAGCCTCCTTTCAATCCTGGATCGAACAGATGTCTTATCCACAACCTCTTTCTCTTTCTTCTTATTCTTTTTTGAAGGTCGTTCTTTTACTGTATCTTCAGTTTTTTCAGTCTTTCCAGCATCATCCGGTGCTACAATAGTACTTGAGCTGGCATCTCTGGACTAAGAAGTCAAGGGTATTAAACACATTAGTTTTAAGAAAGAATTTAAAAATCCTATCAAGAGTAAAAAAACATGATCTAGAAATAGATTGGATGAAAGATATGCATACATCAGCGCGGTAACTGCTTGATACTCCAGGCAGCTGAAATTTAATGGATTGAGTGAGAACACTGAAAGCTTCAGAAAGGGCAATTCCAGACATGATGCATGCTGCTGGAGCAAGCACAAGCATCAAACGCACCTAAAATATTTATATGAATATATTAAAACCAGAGGCCACATAATCCATGTGTAAAATGAGAAAATAAAGAGATGTATAATCATTCCAAGATTGTCTCACCATGACTCCAGAAAAATACACTGATGTCACAATATAAAGCACCGCAAATGAGCTTGCATCAGATAAAGGCAGAAAACATGCCTAAGAAAACAACAAACAAATACAATGATGAGACATGTGCATGAAGTGTATTTGAAGAGATAAAAACAGAGTTCTAGATGTGGTTAACTTACAATAATCCCAGCAGGAACTAAGAATGCTAAGACGTTAATATCCATGAAGTAAGACGGCCATGTTGGGGGTTGATGTTCACTCACACTAGCGATTATTGGTATGTATTTGCTTGCATAAGTTCTGTCACAATGCAATAAAAAATGGAAAGTACAGTCAGAAATAGTATGAGAACCCTTGACTCACACTCACCATCATATATGCATTGATTGTCGATTCTTGAAGTTGTGAAAATATAAGTTGTGTTATACAATTATGCCATATTATTCTGTTTATCAAATCATAGCCTCAGCAAATGTGAAATATGCATTTTAGCATCTTTATCATGCACTAAGTTAAACTTCTATGAAGTAAAAAGTGTGAAACAGATTTTTCTTTTAATTTCATTTTACAAAAACATAAAAACATGGCTTTATGTTTGCCATGTCTGATACAATATTACAGTCTCAAATATTTCTAATCATAGTTTCATGATATAAAAATTTAGTGAACTTTTTTGACAGTGTTTACATGACTAGAAAATAAATAACATGGATGAGTCCCAGATACTTACGGATCAAGTAGACTCAAACTGCGTCCACTCCATCCCTTTGTTGGGCTGGAGGCTACCATTGCTATAAGAACTGCCATCACGGCACAGCAGACTGCCCTGAATAGTAAACAATGCCCATCAGTAGAGATCATTCTCATGTTCTATGACAAACAAGCACTTAATATATTTAAAAAGAAAAAGCAAATTCAACATACATTTATATTCCCACCACTACTTAATACAACATTAAAGCACTTATTACATAAAAAGATGATAGAAAACAGGAAACAAATGGTGATGAAAAGCTTACAGGCCAACAGATATAACAAGTGTAACAGCTACTTTAAACATTTTTGGCGAGAGAATCCCTTTAATATAATATACAAAAGCCACCACATGGATGATAATGAAAACCTGAAGTAGAAAAGGCAGCAACAAGAAAAGGTTAAAATAAACAAAGTAAATGATTATATGCAACTATATGAGCTTAATCATGAAAGCATAAGGAAATAAAACTTTTGGTAGACGTGCACATATAACCAAAAACCACCAAATAAAACAAATCATATGGCGAATCATATAGAAATATTACTAAAAAAGGTTGCACAATCTACCACTACATAATGTGAAGTGACGGTAGGAGTACTTGCCTGTTTAAAACAAATTTATATACAGCTTAGATCCACAAAATATCCCACAGCTTTAACTCCATCAACACCCTAGTCAGATTTAGTTAGTTTTACTGTGTTACTCTGACCTACCTAAAAATGGGAGGCCCTGTCATATATTCATAGCTCATTTAGTAGACAAGGCAAGGGTAAAACTGCCAGGCTTGACTACCCTTACATCAATCTTTGTCCTAGTGACAGATAAGATCATTGATTAAAATTTGTTTTGTCGAAGGAAAAAAACTAAAGGAATTAGAAATTAGATTTTAACAAATGAACAATATATTTTTGCATATAGAGGGAAGGCAGACGGGGATCACCAGAAATGAAGCAAAATGTTCTGATGTCATGACTGCATTAAAACCAACAACAGGCACCAAAGCAGCCAACAATGTCCCCAAAACAACCTGCATTAAGAAAACATTTACATCAAAAGCCAAAAGAAAGCATCACGCATCCAAGCAAAAAAAAACTATTTACAAAAATGCAAGATAGGAAGATATTAAAAAAAAGTTCATAGCGTGTTTCTGAAAAGACATCCTTCAAGCTGCTAGCATAAATATCTAAGCAAACCATATCATGTATTGAAGGTGGGGCTTAATGGTGCAGGGAATGCAATCCCCATCCTTATCCCCCATTAAGGTTTCAGGGAAAAAATTATCCCCATTTCCATCAAGGTTTTGGGGATAACATTTTCCCCCTTATCCAATCGTCGGGAATTCCCCAATTTCCCCATTATAATAAATACATGCGAATTTTTTTTCTAGATTTCATATAAATAAAAAATAATTCATATCGATACTTTGAAAAAATATCAAAAGATCAAACCATACTTTTGTTTTGATAATTTGATGAAAAATAAATAAGAACTTTTAACACATACTAAAAAACTTGAGATAACAAATATTAAACATCATACCTAGAATTATTGTTCAACTCAAAGTAAAACATAAAATAAAAGAAAGCTTTTGACTTATATACAAGGTGGTTTAGAGTATTAAAGTTGAGATATATAAAATAAATAACTTCATATATGTATACGCTCATATTCCATAAGCCTAGCAATATTGCTGTTAAATAATCAACATCACCAAATTTTTATTGAAAATATAACAAATAATTTGATATTTTGAGTACCATAGGTGTTAAGGCACGCCTCACGAAGGGCGCCAACCTTGGAGCCTCGGCATATGACAGGTGAGGTGGTGTCCAACAGTCGCCTAAGCGCCTCACGGACACTTCTATCTAAAGGGGTTTAATTTTGCATAAAAATGATTTTTACATTCATTTTTAAGAGTATTAATATAAGGCTGAATATTCCTAATTCAATTCTTATTAAGGCTAAATTGATAAAAGTATAGATATTCCTAATACAACATGTAAAATTTACATACACACACACATATATATACCTCCAACAATTCTTTTTAATGGTTTTAACTTACTTTAATGTATCTTTCATCTATTTTAAAGAGTTTTAATAAAAAAATAACGGGTAGATATTCCTAATTCAAATCCTTTTGATTCAAGGCTAGATATTCTTAATGCAATATGTAAATTTTACATGTATACGTATCTCTAACAATTCTCTTAGTTCTGTTTTGTTATGTTATTGCATCTAACTTCACTTTGTAAGCAAAATATTATTTTGTAAATTTTTTGTGCCTAATGTACCCCAGGCGCACGCTTCGACTTTGGGCAAGGCTAGCCCTCTTGCGCCTCTAACAACTATGTTGAGTACTATTCGGGGATTCCCAATGGGGATTTATCGGATTCGAGGATTCCAAATGGGAAATATCTGGTTCGGGAATTAATCGAGGCGGGAATGCATTCCCCATCCCCATTAAGGTTTAGGGGATAAAAAATTCCACATTCCCACCTCACGAGGATTCGTATCGAGGATTCTCCATCCCCATCGAAGCAGGTCCCCAATAAATTCGGGGAATCCCCACCCCATTTTCAACCCTGATCATGTATGATTCAATGAAAGTGATTTGTCCCATGCATTGTGTTGAAATATGAAAACAAAAGGACCTGCCTCAACACATGTCATAACTGGAAAGAAATCAAAAGTAATTTCTCAGTATAAGATAGATGCAAGTTGAGAAAATTGATCAAATCATGATTATTCTCCTCATGCAAGTTCTCCAAAGCCGCATCATGATAACAATATGAAAGGTCAGACCTTCATCCATAATCCACCAGGCTAGTAATATTTAAAAAATTGCAACACTATAGGGACTCTACAACAAATAATTTTAAATATACTTTGAATTTGATCAAAATACGTGACCATAGTTACTTACAAGCGGAGCATATGCAATGTACAACCGGGAAGAGTACCGACCAGTTACAATGCAGAGAAGCACGTGTATCGGAATGAGATTAATTATAAATGTATACCCTCCCCATGAGCACACCTGAAAGATGAAATAAACGACAATAAGCACCAGGATTTCATATGTTGGTTTAAACAGGAAATCCAACAGTAGCACAAGAAGTACCATGTAAAAGTATGCCAGAGCATTCAAAGTGGCATAAAAGAGGGATCCAGTGTTCAACGTCTGCACATAACAGAAAATCAAGCTGACATATATACATATTATTGAGAAGCCAAAAAACATTATTATTGCATTAGCAGGTAATTTAGGCTAATTGCAACTGTAAAGCAAACAAGCATTTATCTGTTTTTAAAAGAGCCCAATTTGCATCTCATGTCAGCACCTAACCTTTATATAAAGATAAAAAGTGAAGATTAAAGCAAATATTGCTACAGCTTCATTATCATAGCTTCCAGCCACTGATCTGGATATATATGATGGAACCTGCAAACAAATTAAAACTGTTAATTTATGTTTTACAGTACAGTCAAATAAGTAAACAAGCAATCTTGTATGAAAAACATTCCGCTTATTTCCATAGTTCTTCTCTAAAAATAAGTGGGAATGAACAGTATTTTGTCTACACAACATTCGTGCAAATTCCATCTTCCATGTGGCTCTTCGCTGCAGCCTAGGTAGCAAGGAAACGAGAACGGAAAAGGAAACATTTCCGGCCACTGGGAATGCCAAATATAACATGATTTCAAGTTTCCAAGATACGAGGAACATTAGTGTGTAGGAGTTTCCATGCTACCTTGGCTGCAGCTACAACATTTTTTCCCAACCAAATACACCAATTCAAGCCAATAGTGCCAATAGTCCAATAAAATACCAGCCAATTGACTCCTTCACACAGTCATTATAAACCATAGTTATTACGGGGGTAAGGCGCACTGAGGCGCAAGGGGGTCAGGCATGCCAAGGAGTGAGGTGCAAGGCGGGGCGTGCACTCAAGCTACACAATGCACAAATAAGCTAAATATTATATAAAATTAAAATACGACTCTAATGTCAATTCAAATAAGATATAAGGTAATATAAAATAAGCAATTCTAACAAACACGCTAAATTTCAAATTAAAGCAAAAGCATTTAAGTGAAACAATCAAATGACTTAAAACTATAAGTTTTTACTTGTTCAATTATTAGTGTGGGTGTTATGATGCTCTTATACCTCTAAAAGATTGTCTGTCATCTTATATATGCATTATTAAATGCATTTCAAAGTTTTTAGTATTAAAGTAGCATTAAGTCTCTAATTTGATAGTACTTCTTGAATTAATTCTTAATTTAAGGAGAGAGTGAAGTCTTTAAATATTCATCTCTAATTTATGGAGCCATTCAATTAAAAAAAATCCACCATATAGGCCATTGTTATTTGTTGGTCAGACACGCCTAGGCTCAAGTAAGGCACATCACCCGGGTGTGCCTAGGCGCCTTGCTTGAGGTCTTCTAAGGCACTATACTGTAAGCCTCGAGAGCCCTAAACACGCCCGTAACAATTATGTTATAAAAATACATAAAAGCTTTCTAATCTACTCACTAACAAAAATACAATACAACTAACCTGATTCCTATATTGACTTAGTGTCACACAAATGAGCCTTCCAACATCTACTGAAAAATAAACAATCAATCATCACAACGAACCCAAATTTCCCCAATCTCCATTTGACACCTGGACGGCAATGTGAATTGACACATGTATGGACATGGTTGTTAAAGGCACGCCTCACAAAGGGCGCCACCCTAGAGCCTCGGCATATGACAGGTGAGGTGGTGTCCAACAAGCGCGCCTTAGTGCACCTCAAGGGTGCGTCTCGGGCACGCCTCACGGACACTTCTTTCTTAAGGGGTTTCATTTTGCATAAACGTGTTTTTTACATCCATTTTTGAGAGTTTTAATAATAATATTAAGGCTAGATATTCCTAATTTAATTCTTATTAAGGCTAAATTAACTCAAGTATAGATATTCTTAATACAACATGTAATATATATATACACACACACACACACACCTTCAACAATTCTTTTCATTGGTTTTAACTTACTTTAATGTATTTTCCATCTATTTTTAAGAGTTTAAATAAAAAAATAAATGGTAGATATTCCTAATTCAAATCCTTTTAAAGTTTGATTAATTGAAGGCTAGATATTCTTAATGCAATATGTAAATTTGACATGTATATGTACCTCTAACAATTCTCTTAGTTCTTTTTTGGTATGTTATGATAGAACATTATGTCATTCCCCTGCTATTTAAACAAGTATGAAACCTCCATAAAACCGACCACCAGAGATAAGCTTTGCACTTCTCCTTCTTTGGATTCTCATAACCCCATGATCTTTAACTGACTAGATGTATACAATAAGAGAAGACACCCCACAACTCATTAGTTAGAAATGTTGATTCTTCATACATCACAGCTCTTACAACCAATTCTAAACAAAAGAGTCATCCTTCTTGATTTCATGTTGCAAAAATATCTACCATTAAAAGAAGTATAATCCTGCCAGGAGCTTGCACCAGTTTATTGATTTGAATGTACATGATTTAATATTTACCAATTCCATTTGTTATAGCAGAAACTAATACATTGAAAAGAAAGACTCGCTACATCTTAATTTCATTTAATACATCGGTAACCAAAATTCTAATGCAACAATCAATTTATAGCTATGCAAGCCATGGAAGAGACTTATCACAAACGCCTCATTGCAGCTTTTTAAAAGCTAAAAAATATAAATTGATACTAATAAATCACAAATACCCGTTGTGTGATTTACCATGGCCAAAAGAGCAGCAGCAGTAAGACCAGCACCAGCACCTTTAACTTCCTATATAAACAATACACAACATCAGAAATCCAAATTTAATATACTAGAAGTAGAAATATCAATCACATAAAAGACAAACCTTTGTCAAAAGGTAAGTAGCCCATGAAGCAAATGCAGAGAAAATCGGTGCAGTAAATACACAAACAGTCTCCACAGATAGAGGAATATTTAAAGAATTCAACAACCTGATATCAGAAAATAAAAACTCGTAAGGCCATTGACCAACAAAATAAATAATAGAAGTTACTACAAATGTATAAAATTGACAGAATATCTCTAAATATCTACCCTTGAGATGCTTACCACCACAGCGTTCCAGCAGTCAAGGTCAAGCCAGGATAAACAGTTCCACCAATGACACGGCCAAGAGGATACCTTTAGTGAGATAATGTAAAAACAAGTCAGAATCCAGAATTTGCATAGAATTCTAGCACATGAAATATGTATCCAGCGAGTGACATGGGACTTTATGGATCAGAAAACATAAGAATTACCAGGTTCTATCATCAAACCAATTCCAAAAGTCATATATTCCATTCTTTGTTAGGAACTGAAATCAGAAAACAATTATCAAAGTCCATTTTAATGTAATATATAGAATGCTAATCATTGTACAGAAACAAATGCGAGAGAAATTGTACCTGAGTGACTCTGTAATTGAAATAAGGATCAAACTCATGAATAACACTCTCGTATTTTATAACCTGGAGAGCAACAATGTCGCAAGTCAGATAAATCAACAAGAAAAAAAAAGTGTCCGGCTGGAAAAGAAATAAACACCCTATATACTCAAATTGCTGCAAAAAAGAGCTATATATTCGTTAACATTAATAATTCCTACTCAAGTCAAATTCAAGAGAAAAATGAACCAGCCATTTCACTTCCTTTTCAGTAAAATGAATATTCAAAGGTGTGATACAATTAGTTCACTGATCATTTCAGTAAGCCACAGCCGCATAACTCAATAATCATATCGAGTTCCTAAATCAGCTAAATGTGAGTGGTCTGAAGGCGATCGGATCTACAGATTGAAGGAACTTACAGAAAAAATACGGATCGAGAAAGCGAGAACGCCGATCAGGATAAGGATGAAGAAGGAGAGAACATTGCCAAAAGCATAACGCAAATTCGTTCCCCCATGGACGACCTCAGGGACAGCCATTGTGAGAGAAACCAAAGCGCGCAGGAAAGGGGTTTCTGAAGGTCGTCGAGAGAGAAGACTATGGAGAGTGAAGGGAGATGGGGACAAAGGAAGCAGGCGTATTTGCAGGAACGCCAAATTTTTACTTTCTAAATGACGAAAATGTTCCCGGGTTATAGCGGTAGTTGACAATCTTGTCCTTTTTGTTTCTACGTGGCATTTTCTGATTGCTCAGTGAGATGTATTGGCTTGCATACGTGTGTTCCGCGTGGAATCATTTGATTCGTGTGTTTTGATTGCCTGTTGTGTAGCCCAAAACAATGTTTTTAAGTTTTTAACCTTATTTTTAGAAAATTTTATACTATAAACTAAATATTATTGTTTTAATTAATTATAAACTAAATATTATTGTTTTAACTAATTCACAGTTTGTAAGACGAATGAGTTAATTTATTAATTTACCCTTTCATAAATGTCACACTCTATTTTTAAGACCTCGTTAATATGTTTAAATATTGATTCCTATAGTCTTCTCATCTTATTATTGGAGATTAAATTATGGTTACCTTGAAAGTTGAACAAATTAATAGGGGTAGAAATGGAAAACTTAGAAAAAAAAATACATTGAAAATATAAAATGACAATAAAAAAGAGATAACAAAATTTCTCTAAAATGACAATATTTAATAGACGGGGGGAGTATTAGAAAAGAAAGCACGCTAACTAGAAAATAGTAATACCATAACAGTCCCTGTAGAAGTTAGTTTTTACTTAGTAATTCATAATCATTAGTATGAAATATAAACAAATGGTGAAGGTGACAAAGGCAAAACAAAGTTATAATAGTTAAAAAATCAATATTGACATCGGTTGTTTTACACTAATTGACACCATGAAATCTTCACATCTTATCTTATTTTCATCTTATGATGGAGATTTAACTACACAAAGATGAATAGTGAAGATTATAAGATGTATTTTGGTTTCAAACAAGTCGATATCAATATATAAAACCGTTTGAGATGAAAAATACTTTATCTTTTAGTATATGTAATTTAAAAGATAATAAAGAATATAATTTAAGTTAAAAAAAATAAACCTCCACATTTCAGTATCAGTCATTTTTTTAGGTAATTTTTTTGAAAATGTTGTCATATATTTCAGATTACAAAGTAATTATGTCAATTATTTTCTCTTTTATCTTAATTTACTCATTCATTGTACATGACAAAAAGAAAATGAAGATCTCAGCATCGAGGAGAAAGGATGCTACGACAAGCATTCTTCCTCCTCCCATCCAAGTTTTTATTTCATTCTTCATGTGTTTTTTATTTTATTATCTCAATAATCCGCACGTGTTCTTTTTGTCTCCCGCTACGAGATTGGTAAATCCAATCATAGATCTACTACTACACACCTCGATCTTAATTATTACAAATGGGTTGGACTTTATTGATTTCAAAGTAAATATCCATGTTGATTTTCTTCTTTCGACACCGAGATCTATCTTTTTTTATGTAGTTCCAAATCTACAAGGTTGGTCTAGTTTATGAAGTATGCTGGAGCTTGTAGAGACTAAAACCCAGATTAACGCATTCAACCATACAAAATCACAATGAAACAAACTTGCATAATATGTAAAGAACATGAGAGATTTTATAGTGGTATCCCGGGAGGTTTAATTCCCAGACTAATCCACTTTTAGAAGCGAGCAATTTTATTAAGCAAAAGGGCACTGAAGACCACGACAAAAAAGTACACATACAAACCAATAGAAAAAACCTAACAATGTTCCCTCAAGATTACATATCAACAGCAGGATTGCGCAAAAATCGCAAGATCACAGTAGAAGACTTAAAGAGTATAAAAAGAAACGAAAACACCTTAAACTTCAAACCCAAATCAAAGATGATGCTTCTCCTTCACAGGAAACACCAAACGCTTAAGCCACAAACCAAATTGCTTCAAGATGCCTCACAATCGCTGTAGAGAATGAAATCGCCTTAGAGAGAATATTTCTAGGGTTTCTTTGGAAACGGTAGAGAGAGAAGGAAAAAATGAAAGGCATGCAAAAAGAGAAAAGTAAAATGGTTTGTATATAAGGCTCAAGAAACAAAATTCTGCATCTTGGCTAACCTAAACAAAGAGCTAATTTGAATCCGGTACATTGAGGGTTTCCAAGTGGGCTTGGGTTGAATACAAGGAATATTTATCCCTAACAGAGCTTATGTGGTGAATTTTCAAAATTATTAATTTTAACTTGTAAAATTAAAAACTACAGATTGCAGTGTGTTATCTGTGTATTTTATTGTTATGTTTTCTCTTATTGCTTAGACGGCAAGTTTATTTCTCTCCCTCAATTAGGCGGGATATATTTCTCTAATGGTGTTAGGATATCTTGTTTGGTTTATTAGTTTTTCTTTACGCATATATTAGTCAATATTTACTCCATACAACCAATATTAATGATAATATTCATTTCTCGCCAAAAAAAAGAACGACTTTAAGGGTATTTTAGTTTTTTAAATGCATGCCAATTAATTTATACATTAATATTAGGAAACTTGCCAAAAAATACATATATAAAAAAAAGCAGCAGTAGTAGTATTTATAATTATTTGTGTTAATCAATAGTGTTACTGGAGTGAAAATTGGAAAAAAAACAGGGCTAAGCCGCCGACAACAATCTAAATCAATGCTCGGTGTGGATTGACATTAGAGGAGGATGAACAATAGCTTTCACTGATATAGCTAATTGCTTGTGAAAATGACATAGACAAAGGAATTTAATCGTTATCTTCATTCGTAAGAGAGAATAGTAAAACATTTGAAATTCCAAAAATAAAAAAACAATAATAAATAACACATCTTTGATCACACCAAGTACACCCTCAACACTCAAAGAAACCTAAAGCTAACAAAACTGGGATTGCAGTTAAAATAAATCGAAATAGTTGGTGATAAGGTCAAAAGAGTGTACAGAATAAAGAACAATAACAGCAGCATCAAATTTTTTCACCAGTTGAAAGTCATTACATATGAAGGTGACCCTCAACTGATTCCACGAAAGAAGAATACAAATTTCGCGCACAGCTAAAGCAGAAAGCTCTTCAACTTTACAGACAACCAAAAAAGGAGCCTGAACCAGGATAACTTCTAGGAAAATACATTTGAATCAATTTGCTGGATTTTGGGAAAAATCTTCCTCAGAGTGGTGACGTAGTTTGGAGATTTAGCCTGAAACATGGAGTATGCGGAGAAGTAAGCAATAACTTGTAAGATAACACACTTTCAAAGTCATGAATAAGGAAAGCATAACAATTCTGAACTAGCTTTGGAACATGTTGAAGAAAATGTCTAATAAGCTAAAGGCTTAATGCATCGGGAGGTGCCCCAAGTTGTCCCAAAAAATCCGCTGCCCCCCCCCCCCCCCCCCCCCCCCCCCCCCCCCCCCCCCCCCCCCCCCCCCCCCCCCCCCCACCCCACCCCCCCC
>CATIWQ010716866.1:0-26680 GCA_949673415.1 Euphorbia schlechtendalii
TATATATATTTGTAATAGACTCCATATTTTAATACATGTTTAGTTTGTGATTTTTGATGACAAAATGCATTAGAATATATTATTATGTTGGGATAAGTGTAAGTTGAGTATATCCCACATGGAAATTTAATGAGTTAAGTCAATGATATATGATTGAGAATGACCCACTAACCTATCACCTTAGAGTTTTGGGTTAAAAGTGGTGTTAAGCTCAAGAAGTATATCATTTACTTGTATGCTCATTGTTTCCCCCTGACTGAAAGATCTCGGATCCTGACAAGTGATATCAGAGCCGGTGTGGCTTGTTTGAGCAGGGTTGTGCTCAAGGGGGAGCACGGTCTTAACCCGAATGTGGTGATAACTCACACTTGAGGGGGAGATTGTTGGGACAAGTGTGAGTTGAGTATATCTCACATAAATATTTAATGAGTTAAGTGAATGATATATGATTGAGAAAGACCCACTAACCCATCACCTTACGGTTTTGGGTTAGAAGTGGTGTCAAGCTCATGAAGTATATCATTTACTTGTGTGCTCATTGTTTCCCCCGGACCGAAGGCTCCCGGATCCTGATATATTATAACACTCTCCCTTGATATTCATCATCACTTATAGTACACTTCTCGTTAAAATTTTTGCCACAAAAAAACTCAAACAAAACATTTGGTTAAAGGAAAAGGAATGTATAGCAAATTCTCATATTTATTGCAATGTTACATATGATCGTCACTTTGACAAAACCAAAGCTTTGAAAGTTTTAGAAGATAATATCTTGGTAAATAAAACTGTAAATTATCACATCAAATGATTTTTTAAGAAGAGAGTCAGAAAATTTGATTTTAGTGATACTAAATTACCTTTATCATTTCATTTTCACAATGCAAGTTGTATTGTTCACCTTTAAAATGTTCTATTTAATCTTCTTATATAGCGTGCATTCTCTTTGGCCGGTGATTTTTCCCATGATTTCTCAAATATGTTTGATTTTTAGCCAAACGCATTAGAGATAGCTTCAAGAATAGGCATACGATACGAAAAACTGATTTTACAATATCATCAACGACAGAGTCAGAATTCTAAATGAGGGTGACCAAATTTGCATTAATTTTTTATTTATGGTAGCTCGTCGTTATTACATTTACATATCATAAATTTGCATGTACAAAATATGACACATGCCACAAATATTATATGACCCTTTTAAGTCACGTTTAGATTTTATAATAAAAAGACACTAGCATACGTTACAATAAAAACAATATATTCTCTACTCATTTTACATAAAGTGTTTTCTATGGTAACTTTGTCTTGGACAAAGTTAACATTACTTTGCACTTTACAACCATTAGATCAATTTTCAAATCCTTAAATAAATGGTTAAAAAAGAGCAAAATAATGGACAAAATCATCTTAGAATTTGGCTATATTAAATAGACAGAACATATTTCATTAGCTCTAATTCACACAAGCATGTGTTATCTTCTATCATCTTCCAATTTTGTTAAAATAAAACAAAATTATCAACAAAATAATGTACTAAAAAAACAAAATGTAATCCTACTGAGAAGTTCTCTTCTATCTATGTACCTTATAGTTTAGTACTGTTTTTCTTTTGTCCAAATTCAATCACTTTATTTTGTATGCGTAGTATTTATAGTACTTCTTCTTATAATTCTATTTCGATACGTAATAATATTCATTTCAAATAATAATAATAATATTTATTATTATTATTATTATATCATTCAAAATTTAATTTTTATATAATATCAGTGTATAAAAAAACTAAGTCAAACTCAATATTAACAAGATAAGGCTAGATGGATGGTTAACTGAAATAGTTTGGCCACCAGAAAGGTCTGCGTTTAATAAGGGATGAAATTATTTCATTTGCTTTCTCTGCAAGTAAAGCAATCAATTCCAATAAGAATTCTCCTTGTATGGGATCGAATTTTATCCTATTTAAGAGAATGCTATCTATTTAGGCAAAAGTCCTATTTGGGATATAACTTCCTCTTCTAACTGACTTAGAAGATATTCAAGCCTAAAAAAGGCCCCCCTGAGTCACCACTCAAAGGTACATTATTCCCAATACTCAAATACACTTGCTACCTCTCTTAATTCCGACGGTGACTTTAGCATCGGAGTGGCTATGTTGATCGCTTGCTTAGTCTCCCGTAGCAATGCATGTTTTTTTTCAAGCAATCTCTAGTCACCATAGACGATCCTTGCAACCTCTTTATATGTGAGGATCTTCAGATAAGCTACATTGTATTTGACAAATTTTTCATTGGTGCAATGAGTGTGTACTGATTTATCTTGCTCAGGTGAGAATCTCAGTTTCATTGAAGAACATTTCGACATTCGAAAAGCTACTAGAGTTAGTAAACCATGTCCCAAACTAGGAATAACTATGAGACTAAAACCTTGCAAGGGGAGAACCACCAAGGCAAAAACTTTACCCCTCCTACAATGGGCATGATATCCATAGAGAGCCACTAACTACGATGGCGAGCAGCTCCATGAATACTGGATTTTGAAAAAGCTAGCAACCCCCTCCTAACAATGGAGCAGAAATATAACATGTCACCTGAAGAGATGTGATTATACAGAAAATTAATATTAAATAGCTATTACGCGTCAAGTGTAATTGTTAGAGACCTAAGTAAAGTCGAATTGCAGTTAACCAGGCGAAAAATGAGATCTGTGTAGAATCTAATGGATGACTTTGAGAGAGCCTCAATAGCAGGGACGGACCCATGTTATGGTTTATAGTGGTCATACCCCTTGAAATTTTGAATATAAAGAAATCATGGTGGAATAGATGGTAGGGGCAATGTTTCAAGCGCTGTGTGGCTAGGGTACGAATCTCCATGCCCTTTTTTGTTTTATTTAATTGTTTTTCCAAAAAAATGACTACGTTTTTAGATGGTGTTAAAAATAAAACTAAATTTGTACTTAGAAAATTTTGAACTTAAGACTTTGGTACACAATCATTATAGCCTTGCCAACCAAGCTAGTTAACTTATTGTCTACCTTTTCTCAGAAAATATTTACATCTTATTTACTTTAATTTTTCATCAATTAATTATTCCCATTTAGAAATTATTTTCTAAACAATTCCTATGTTAATTTGGTCCATCTCATCTACTTGGTAAGACATATGCCACCAAGATTTTATCATTAAGCATCAATGACACCTATCACTCCAAACATACCTCTCTCAAACCCTCTAATTAATTCTACAGCCACAATAGCCCAGTGAAAGATGACAACCCAACCGGAGCATAATAGTACACATATGGGTCAATCCATCCAATTATCGCTTCTCTAAAGGCTAGTGATCGTTATGAAGTAGCGAAATATACCACCTGGAAATGTTGGGCCAACCTTGATTACTATTCAAAACATGACAAGAATCATTCCACCTGAACAGCCTGTCAGAACAAGGAAGATAAAGAAGCTGTAGAAGTTGAAAGATGAAGAAGAAGATGATCTGGAGTTTGAAAAAAAAGCCAAGAGATTTTTTGCCAAACTTGTGGTTCCCTATCAAGAGGCAACGTCCAAAATAAATTTTAAAAGGAATATATTGGATCAGCCATTATCACATATGGTTTTCTTACCTACCTTCAACAAATATACAAGTAAAGATGACCCAAATTATCACGTCGGTGATTACAAAAATAGGATGGAAATGGCAGGAGTAACATAGGCGTATATATACAGATACTTTTCCTCCACTCTTAAAGGTCTGGTTGCACGATGGTTTACATTTCTACTTCCCAATTCAATAGGCATCTGGGATAAATTAAGTGATGCATTTTGCAAGCACTTCTTAGACTTTGCTCAAGTTGAATTAGTTATAAGAAGTTTACATGGTATAGTGCACGGACCTAAAGAAAGTTTGAGCGAGTACTACAATCAGTTCAACGAGGCCTGCTTGGAAGTTAGAGATCTGAATTTTAGCATGACAAAAGAGGCAATGCTGAAAGGAATAAGAAATGGAGACTTAAGGCATGCTATACTAACCATACATCAAAATAGTTTGCAGTAGATGTTGGGTATGACCAAAGACCTGATCCCGACATATGAAATGAATTCTAACCGGAGAAGAGAAAGCTAGAGTAAAAATTCAAGAAAAGATGATGGAAAAAGGAAGAAGAGTCGAGGCGGGTCCAACAAAAGTGGTGGTAGATATTAAGACACAGAAGAAAACTATCCTAAGCTCAACACATCCCTCAACCAAATCTTGATGGCCATCAAGAAAACACCTAGAAGAAGAATATAAAGTTCCCTAAAGTTCCATATGGAACTACATTGGGAAGGGATACAAACAAATACTCTGAGTATCACATAGCAAAGGGCCACTACACGGATGATTGTAGGACTTTGTTGAATGTTGTACATGAGATGATCAAGCAAGAAATTTCAACCAATTCATCTAAGAAATCTCAAAGAAATAAGACAAAAAGAGCGATTCTAGAGATGGAGCTGAAGCCAAGACAGATAAGAAAGCTTGTAAAATAAAGGGAGTGATAATGGTGATTGAGGGCGGACCTGAGTTTGAATCGCCAAGGTAAAGGGAAAAAGTCATGAATAATAAAAAAACAAATGTAGACTTCAAGGTAGAAATTCTTAAACTATACCAAAAAGAATCCATAGTAAAGAAGCCTCATGCAAATCCAATCGTAGTGGAGGAAATTATTGAAAATTACGCCATAGGGAGGATCCTGTTATACATGGACAGCTCGTGAATATAATCACAAAAAGTGAAATAGAGAGCTTAGAGGTGCATCATTCCAAAATCCAGGTGGGAATTTTAAATAAGCTTGAATGACTAACCCATCTACTCATTAGGAGAAGTCACATTAGAAGTAGAGATGAGAGACTTAGAACAAAAATTTTGGGGTGAAATAGAATTCACAATTGTTGACATGTTAGTTGGATTCAACATAATTTTTAAGTGGACCATTCCAAATGGAAACCACCATCCTCATATTGTTAGACATAATGTATGCTCTAGAGTGGCTATATGTCTTTATTAGTCACTAATGTACAAACATTTTTGGATTATTATTTATCAATAATAAAACACCTTTGTTATATATTGATGGTCTTCTCTAATTATGTATCTCATCGTTATTATAGATGTACTATTGTGTATGCATGTATATATATATGTTGATATAATAAGACAAAGTCTATGACTATTTCAAAGCGTAAAAGTGCAAGAACATAGTGAGAGCTATGTGGAGTGAGAACTGCACACACATGTAATTATGGAAAAAGTCTAAATATTCCTAGTCATAGTTTCATTGAGACTAGACGTCAATGAAGCAGAGAGACTAGCATGTGCATGCTTACTCCTTGGATTAATCCAAGCAACCGATCTCACGAGCTGAAGGTGGTAACTTGAGATAGCACATGAATGTATTCATGTAATACATTGAAGGCCGCTATATTATAAACACTTGGAAATAAATATATCCGTGTGTTGGTTTCATGTCTAATTGCAGTAGTAGAACGAGTATCCTCAAACATGAGATACTGGTTACCTTATACGGAAGATGTTATACTTTGGGTCATACTTATGCATACCAAGTTGTCAAGATGATACAGATGATTATGGGTATAATGATGATAGTTCGTTGGTAAGTTGAGTAGTCAAGATGAGATCTATGACTCCTGATATAGTGATATAATGGGAGTTATGCCTTAAGGCCTCTTGTTAAAGTGACACACTCATAAACTTTTGATCAAAGTATGAGATTGATAGAACGGGTTCTATCCAATCTTGGTACATAAAGGCGAGTGGTGTTCTTCGTGAACAAGTCTAATTCCGGGATAGGTGAGGCTATTACATGAGCTAACACTTTATCCGAGATCAATAAATCAAATGGTACTTAACATGATGGAAGGAGTGAATTGTACTGGTAACTTTTATTAGACATGATGTATTCCCTAGAGGTAATTAGGGTGATATATCTTTATTAGTAATAATGTACAAATGGTTATGAATTATTATTTATAATAATTAAGGCATCTTGTTACTTATTAGTGTTTTCTATTTATTTATGTATCTCACTAGTATTATATATGTATAGTATCAAATATGTATATGCGCATTGATATGACAAAGTTCGTGACTACTTCATAGCATAAAAGTGCGTGGACATAGTGGGAGTTATGTGGTATGAGAACTACACATACGTGTTACTATAAATAGTTTAAATATCCCTAGTCATAGTTTCATTGAGACTGGACATCAATGGAATGGACATACTAGCATGTATAGGCTTATTCCTTGGATTAGATCCAAGTAGCCGATCTCACGAGCTGAAGGTGGTACCTTGAGTTAGCACATGGATTTATTCGATTAATACATTATAGAACGCTATAAGACAGACACTTAGAAATAACTATATCCATGTGTTGGTGTCATGTCTTATTACAGTAGCAGTATAAGTATCCTCAAACTTGAGATACTGGTTACCTTGTGTAGGAGTTGCTATACTTTAGATCATACTTATTCATACCCTGGCGATCAGGATGACATGGATGATTACTGGTATAGTGATGATAACATGTTAGTAAGCCGAGTAGTCAAGATGGGATCCATCGCTCTTGATATAGTGATATAATGGGAGATGTACCTCAGGGCCCCTTATTGAAGTGGGACACTCATAAACCACTAATCAAAGTATAAGATTGATAGAACAGGTTTGTAGTCAATCTTGATATATAATGGTCGAGTGGTGTTCTTCGTGAACAAGCCTCATTCCAGGATAGCTATGGCTGTCACATGAGCTAACACTTAATCCGAGCTCAATAAACTTGATGGTACTTAACCTGAAGGAGTGTATTGTATTGGTTACTAATGCAGAATTGTATCAAGTCACAAGCACATGATGTTCTAAGTATCGGGGAATCATAGGCCTTTGCTAGAAAGCCCATTTGATCGTCTAGAGCTATTGGGTTCCATATCGGTCTGGGACATTGAGCCTAAAAGTTCTCGGATGGGAAGCCAAGTTTAGGTTAACCTCTAGCGGCTTAATACTTTGGGATCCTATGAGGTCACACACTTTGGGTCTTTATCGGACTAAGTAAAGAACCTATAGACTGGGTCTATACCAAAAATACCAGTTGTCAAATTCGTTATAAGAATTATCACTTAGTTGGATTGAATTAATAATTAAAAGGAATAAAGAGAAAATGGGAAAGTTGCATGAAGTGTAGCAAGGGATTTTTCCCTTTGCGAGTGCACCCCAAATGAGCACAGGATGTTCGGAGTGAGGCCTGCGCAGTTGGCTCTCGAGCCCGACCGCTAGCACGTGGGACAGGCCCCGCTAGTTAGCGAGTAAGCTACGGTTACAGAAAGGCCCATTAGCTTGGCTTAAGGTACAAGGGAAGCCCGTTAGGGCTTGCCTTGTGGCAACAACCCTCTGGTTGGCCCGCGGGTTATAGTGACCCACGCGGCTAACTCGATGTGGGATGGGAATATTCCCATCGCACATAGTCTTTTAGGGGGAGTCTAACACTCCCCCTTTTCCTATAAATAGGCCTTCAGCCTCTCTCTTTATTAACACATCTGAAAATAGCTTATATTTTCTCTCTGAATTCGACTTCTTGTTCTTCTTTTTTTATGCGAGATCCTTCACGAGTTTCTCCAAACAATCGAAGAATTCTTTTTGAAGGCTCTTTCTTAAGTGAGCCTTCTTGATTATTTTTGGGTTGGTTTTCGAGTGGTCTAGCAGCTGCTATTTACTAACGGGTTCTTCCTCGATAAGATTTTGGTCGGTGAAGATCCGTGTGGATCAATCATAAACGCTTTCCTAGTTTGGAAGCTCATTCTAACAAAGTTCTACCGAACTACTCTAAGGGAACACCATCATTAAAAGAGAGAAAGCACGCATCAACTGGTAATGCTCTAAACACAGATACTAGGTTTTTTTATAAGCTTTATAAACCTAAAAGCATCTATGGAACGTTTTAACCTAGATTATATCAATCAAGGCATGCTTAGGAGATCCTTAAGTTAATTTTAAGTTTTGAAATTCCACCTTGCAATGTTTGCATGTTCAATTACTATCTTGAATAACCACCAACTTTTGCAGAATCAGATCAAGTCACAGGTACGTGACTTTTTGAGTATCAAGGGATCATACACCTTTGCTAGAAAGCCATTTGATCATCTAGAGTCATCGAGTTCCATATCAATCGAGAACACTAAGCCTGAAGATTCTCAGATGGGAAGCCAAGTTTAGGTAAACCTTTAGCGACTTTATACTTCGGGATCCAATGAGTTCACACACATTGTACCTTCACCACACTAAATAAAGAACTAATAGATGGGGTCTATACCGAGAATAAAGGAATATTCAAATTTGTTTGGATGGATCATTAAAATGGTTGAACTGATAAATATTTCAAAGAGGAATTGGAAAATACAATTGTTAGAGCAAAGGGAATTTTTTCCATTATGGTTGAGCCCTAAGAACACGGGTTGTTCGCGAGAAGGGGCCTGCGTGGTAGATATGCGAGCACAAGAGTGCTCGTGAGCCTGTAACATGTGCTAGCGCATGCTAGAGGGCTGCAGGCCCACAAGCGCTTGCATGGGCCTATAGTGCATGCCCATCAGCAACCGGCAAGCCCACAAAGCCTTGCTTACGGGATAAGGGAAGCCTACTAGAGGCTACGCATAGCCCAAAACCAAAAAGCATTAAGCTCTACACGGTGACCCACGTGTGGGATGGGGATTTCCCAATCCCACATTGCTTAAAGGGAAGCAATTTTGCTCCCCTTACTCTTACAAATAGGAGTTCAATTCCTCCTTCAGTTAACACTTCAGTTCAACCTTTCTTTTGAGCTTGAATCCTTTTCTCTTACAAATTATTTTGAGATCCTCCTTGAGTTTCTCTTGTATTTACGAGATTTCTTTTGAAGGCTTATTCCTATTTAGGAAAAGAGTTTTCGTAGTTATTTTCATGTTGGTCTACGAGTGGTCTAGCAGGCACTTATTAACTGATGAGTTTTCCCTCCTTGTGAGGTTTTGGACGATGGGGTTCATGTGGACTTGTCATAGAGGCTGTCCTAGTTTGGAAGCTTGTGTTAATGGAGTATTGTCTGATTACTTCAAGGGATCACTCGACCACAGCAAGGGAAGGCACGTATCAATTGGTAATGCTTTATTCTTAAATATTATGTTTCTTTAAGTAAATTTTATAAACCTAATACATCTTTGGAACATTTCAATTAAGATTATATCAATCATTCCATGCTTTAGGAGTTCTTTTTAGGTTCATTTTAAGTTTTAAAATTCTGTTATGCTAGTTCGCATGTTCATTACTTGTTCAGATCAACTATCAGTGGTATCAGAGTCTGCCTTATGCTATGGATGATTGATAATAATATATTGAAATGTGATTTTCTATTAATTGATTAAAGTATGTTATACATGACTTAGGCTTCAATTCTTGTTATAGAAAATGATGTAATAACTAGATTAAGGTTTTGCTCAAAATTAGTCTAGGTGATTATAAAATAAATAACAATGTTTTACTACACATGTAAATGCTTTAAATAAAGGGTCATTCAGTACTTCACTCAATTAAAAAAATGAAATCTTTAAATTATAATTGTCTATGGTATAGCGAATCGAAGTGCCCGTGGTTATTTTGGCAAGGATTGGACTTGACTGCTCATTTACTTTAAGGGGGCCTTTCCTACCTAGAAATATTCATTGGAATTAGATTCAAGTATACCAAAGGGACTTTTATGACTTCGTCGAATACTAGTATGGGAACTGGATTCTACATATAGTTTTACAACCGTAGTTTAAGTTGTTAAAATAAAACTTATAGACATAGGTGCAAGAACTTAAACATGGACCTTGTTTGTTTTGTATGTTATGTGAAGTCTTGGTATAATGGAATGATCATGATGTACTAGTCTTGAGCATGACCCCTTAGATTAATAATTTTAAATAGCATGGAATTATTATTATCATAATCATATCCTTTGTAAAATCCTAGACTAGGGGGAGACCAGTTGCACCAATGAAATCCCTATAATAATAGTAAGGTAGTAATAACCTTCCTATAACCCTTATTAGCGGATGTAAAAACATGTAAAACATGCTTTCCCTTAAAATGTGTTTGACAATGAGACTAGATATGGTTAAAGCCTTAACCAAAATGGGTTTGTTGTCTATATCATTAGAGCTAATGCCGGATTAGAGACATATTTAAGGAGTCATACAATGGGGTATGCACGTCTTGAGAAAGCAAACTTAAATGGATTAGCAATTACATAAAATGCAAATGGATGATTCCAACCATGACTGTCTATTATGGCGTGACGTACTATAGCGGGGGTCACCTTAGATGAGTTATAGATGCTACCTAATAAGGATAATGGGTCAACCATGTTTCTCAAATTTCAATAAAAAGGTCTATTTGAATGTCGATAAAGATAGTAGGAAAGATGTATTTAATTAAAGATCTTATATTAAATACATGTACATATACTAAAGTCTGAATAATTTCTATCTTATATCTAGGTTGAACAATGAACACTAACACAAAAAGCATTTGTGTGACAATAAATTTTTTAAAGGAGATAATTTTCATGAGTGGTTCGAGATTGTGACAAAGTTTCTAAAGTTCTTTATCTGGATTATGTGTTGGATAATCCACATCCTAAACTCCCTGGAGCAGATCCTTTCATTTACTAGATAGATAGATATGTGAAGCACAAAAAGGACTATGAATTCGTAAAGAATTTAAATGCTCAATGAGATGCTTCCAAAGTACAAGGATTCATGCAAAGACATGGATTTGGAGTCTATACTTGTGTAACTTCTTATGATAGATGAACTGGAGAGATTCATATTGTCGGCAAGTCTAGGGGCTAACAACTTAGTAGTTGAGTTTGCCATGACTGTTTATGATAACTTAGAATAGTTGAGAAAGTTGGGAATTACCCATGATCAAGAAGCATTGAAAAAGATTTTATTGAAAGGTCTACCCAAACGGTATGACAATTTCAAAACATATTTCTATGGCATCGGGGATTTCTTTAATTTTTCTAAGATGGTGGACTTATTGGAACATTATGATATTCAATTTAGAAATATACTTGAAAATCAACTTGTTGTTGAATATCAAAAGATAAGAAAGTCAAGGGCTTTCAAAGTCAAGTGGAGACTCAAGAAAAATGTCAAATGAAACGCAAGTTAAAAGCTCAGATTTCTAAACAAGTGAAGAAGAAGCCAATTGAGGCATCTGCTTTGGGTATGTTCATGATTGAGCTTTTCTCTACAGTTCCTTATGAGTCTACATGGGTATTGGATACTGGTTGTGATACTCATATTTGTACTTCTGTATAGGGCTTATGGAATAGTAAGAGGCTTGCAAAGAGGGAAATGGACCAAAGAGTTGGAAATGAACACGGGTTGCTACAATAGCTGTAGGGAAATATAGCCTTCATTTTCCTAGTGGCCTAGTTTTAGTTTTGAACAATGGCTATTACATTCCTGCTGTTACTAAGAATATTAATTCTGTTGTGTGTTTAGCAACAGAAGATTTTGAAATTTTATTTTCACATAATAAATGTCAAATTTAGAGTGATAATATTCTTTATGCTTGTGGAATGTGTTTAAATGACGTTCATGTTCTGGATACTAAAACTGAAATTCTTAATATGAATTTAACTAAGAAATCAAAGTTAGATCATGAGAAATCTTCATACTTGTGGCATTGTAGTCTAGGCAATATAAATGAGACTCACTTAACTAAGTTAAATAAATGTAGTGACTTGGACCCAATGATATGGGAGTTCTATGGGGCATGCGAACTTTGTTTAAAATGAAAGATGACAAAGAAACCTTTCAAAGGAAAGAGTCGGTGTGCAACAAGTATTTTGGAAATAATGCACTCCAATGTATGTTGTCTAATGAGTGTTAAGACACGTGAAGGTTTCGTCTACTTCATATCTTTTATCAACGATTACTCATGATATGGTTACTTTTACCTTATGAGGCACAAGTCTAAAAGCTTTGAGAAATTCAAAGAATTTAAAATCGAAGTAGAGAAATATCTTGGGAAAACTATCAAGACCCTTAGATTTGATCGAGGTGGTCCAAATGTTTCAGAATTATCTAAGGGATAGTGGTATTTTATCCAAATGGAAACATCCTTATACACCCCAACATAATGGAATGTCAGAAAGGAGGAATAGAACCCTACTCGATATGGTTTAGTACATGATGAGCTAAGCATAACTCAACATATCCTTTTGGGTTATGCATTTGAGAGTTATCTTCTAAATAGAGTGCCCTCAAAATTAGTTGATCATAAACCATACCAAATGTGGTATGGTAAGAAACCAGCTCTTTCTCACCTGAGAGTTTGGGGATGTCCTGCTTATGTTAAAAGTGCTAGTTAATCTAGACAATAATTAAACATGCAACGTTATAAGGAGGAATTTCAAAACTTAAAATTAACCCTAAAGGATCTCCTAAGCATACCATGATTGATACAATCTAAGTTGAAACGTTTCATAGATGCCAATAAGTTTATAAAACTTATAAAAGAAACCTAGCATATAAGTTTATAACATTACCAATTGATGTGAGCTTCTCTCTCTCTTTTGGATGCGGCTTTCCCTTAGAAATTTGGCAGAACTCTGTTGGCACTAGCCTCCAAACTAGGATGGCCTCTACAATTGATCCACACGAATCTTCACCGACCAAAACCTCCGCTGAGGTAGAACCCGTTGGTAGATAATAGCTGCTAGACTGCTAAATGACCAACCCAAAAATATTAACTGAGACGGCTCAGTTTAAAATAGAAAGAGCCTTCTATAGAATTCTTCGTCGCTTGGAGAAACTCATGGAGGATCTCGCAAAATCTTACAAATAAAAGATGTCGAACTTAGTGAGAAAGGCTGAGCTAAAGTACGTAATAAGGAGGAGAGGGGAGGCCTATTTATAGGGAGAGGGGAGTGAAAAACTCCCCTCATTTAATAATGTGGGATGGGAAAAATCCCATCCCACAAAATTGGGTTAGCCATGACCCGCAGGCTAACCCGCACCTCCTTACCACAAGGCAAACCCTAATGGGCTTTCCTTAAGTCGCAAGCCGGGCTTGTACGCCTTCTCGTAAGCTTGGCTTGTGGGCGCATGCTCGCAGGCCTACTCGGCAAGCCCGCACAAGCGTTGCCATGGGCTGCGCTTGCAGGCCTGGTGCCCACACACTAGTGGCCAGGGAGCTTTTTAGCTCACGGGGCAGTCGCGTAGGCCCCACTCTAAACAACCCATGTTCTTATGGGGCCAACTCGCAACGGGAAAAATTCCCTTGCTCCACTCCATGCAATTCTCCCAATTTTCTCCTTTAATCCTTTTAATTATTAATTTGGTCTAACCAATTAATAATTATTCCAACGAATTTGACAAAACAAAAATTATCGGCATAGACGGAGTCTATAGGTTCTTTACTTAATCCATTAAAGACCCAAGTATGTAACCCCATAGGATCCAGAAGTATAGAGCCGCTAGAGGTTAACCTAAACTTTGCTTCCCATCCAGGAACCTTTAGGCTCATGTTCCAGACCAACATGGAACCCGATAGCTCTAGACGATTAAATGGGCTTTCTAGAAAAGGCGTATGATCCCCTAATACTCTGAAAGTCACGTGCCTGTGACTTGATCTGGTTCAGCAGTAGTAATAAATATAATACACTCCTTCTATTAGGTTAAGCACCATCCAGTTTATTGAGCTTAGATTAAGTGTCAGCTCATGTAATAGTCGTATCTATCTCGAAATCAGACTTGTTCATGAAGAACACCACTCGCCATAATGTATCAAGATTAACTAGAAACCTTAATTATCAATCTTATACTCTGATAAGAGGTTTATGAGTGTACCTCTTCAACAAGGAGCCCTAAGGTACATCTCCCATTATATCACTATATCAGGAGCAATGGATCTCATCTTGACTACTCGGCTTACCAATATGTGATCATCACTATACTCGTGATCATCCGTGTTATCTTGATAACTAGTGTATGAATAAGTATGACCCAAAGTATAGCAAATCCTACTTAAGGTAACTAGTATCTCGGGTCTGAGCATACTTGTACTGTTACTGTAATAAGATATGACACCAACACATGGATATAGTTATTTCTGAGTGTCTGTCTTATAGAGATCTCCAATGTATTACCTGAATACATTCATGTGTTAAGTCAAGGTACCACCTTCAACTTGTGAGATCCGCTGCTAGCATGTGCAGGCTTATTCCTTGAATTAAATCTAAGCACCCGATCTCACGAGTTGAAGGTGGTACCTTGAGTTAACACACTAATGTATTTGGGTAAAGCATTAGAGACCACTATAAGATAGACAATTAGAAATTACTATATCCATATGTTGGTGTCATGTCTTGTTGTAGTAGAAGTACAAGTATCCTCGTACTTGAGATATTTGTTGCCTTATGTGGAAGTTGCTATACTTTGGATCATACTTATGCATACCCTTTGTCTGGATGATATAGATGATTATGGGTATAATGAAGACCGTTCATTGGGAAGCCAAGTAGTCAAGATGGGATCATCACTCCTAATATAGTGATATAATGGGAGTTGTACCTTAAGGCCTCTTGTTGAAGTGACACACTCATAAACCTCTGATCAAAGTATGAGATTGATAGAATGGGTTTTTAGTTAGTCTCGGTATATAAAGGCAGTGGTGTTCTTTGTGAGCAAGTCTGATTCTGATATAGTGTGGCTATTACATGAGCTAACACTTTATCTGAGCTCAATAAAGTGGATGGTACTTAACACGAGTGTATTTTACTGATAACTATTGCAGAACTGGATCAAGTCAAAGGTACGTGACATTATAAGTATCAAGGGATCATACATCTTTGCTAAAAAGCCTATTTGATCATTTAGAGTCATCGGGGTTCCATATCGGTTTGGAACACCGAGCCTAAAGGTTCCTAGATAAGAAGTCAAGTTTAGGTCAACCTCTAGTGGCTATATACTTAGGGATCCTATGAGATCACACACATTGAACCTTCATCAGACCCGATAAAAGACTAATAGATAGGGTGTATGTTGGTTAATTAAGGCAGTTAATTAACATCCAAACTAGCATGGTGGAATTTCAAATTTTAAAATTAACACTAAAGGAACTCACAAGCATGGCATGATTGATATAATCTCAATTGAAACATTTTATTGGTGCTTTAGGTTTATGAAACTTATTAAAAGAAACCTAGCATCTAAGTTTAAAGCATTACTAGTTGATGTGTACCTTCCTTTGGTGTGGTGCAGCAATCCCTTTGAACAATCAAACGACACTTCATTAGCACAAGCCTTCAAGATAGGACAGCTTCTATGACAAGTCCACATAGACCCCACCCACCAAAACCACACGTAGAGGGAAAACTCATCAGTTAACAAGCAGTTGCTAGACCACTAGTAGATTAACCCGAAAATAACTACGAATGCTCTTTTCCCAAATACGAATAAGCCTTCAAAAGAATTCTCACAAAATGAAAGAGAAATTTGTAGAGGATCTCGCAAAAAATCACAAGAAAAGGAGTCAAAACTCAGAAGGAGGGCTGAGCTGAAGTGAGAATAGCTGAGGGGGAAGGGGTTATTTATAGCCCAAGGGGAGAAAAAATGCTCCCCTAGCAATCGATGTGGAATTGGTGATTTATCACCATTCCCACATACGAGCAATGCATGCCATCGTGCTGCTATGCTAGAATCTCGAGGAGCAGAGTGCTACGTAAGGCAAGCACCTCGATGGGCTTACCTTGTCTATAGCACAGGCTTGAGAGAGTTTCTTGCAAGCCCACTTACAGCAACCCTCGCGGGCCTTCGTGAGCGGTGCTCTCGCAGTGCTCACAAGGCCTACTTATTGGCTTTCTAGCAAGTGCTCCAAAGAAGCGCTTGTGAGCCTATGAGTGCTTCTAGCACTCACACAGGCTTATCTCGCGGGCCCTTTCAAAGTTTCTTGCAAGGCCCACTAGTGGTTTTTTTGGCTCTGTTAAACCTTTTCCTTCTTTCTCAGCATACTAGTCTGACCAAAATTTGTCCATCCAAAATGAGTTTGACTCTCCCTTTTATTCTTAGTATAGACCCCATCTGTAAGTTCTTTATTTAGTCTGGTGAAAGCCCAATGTGTGTGAACTCATCGGATTCTGAAGTATAGAGCCACTAGAGGTTGACCTAAACTTAGTTTCCCATCAGGGAACCTTTAGGCTCAGTGATATAACTGATATAGAACCTGATAACTCTAGCCTGTCAAATGGTCTTTCTAGCAAAGGCGTATGATCCCCCGATACTCATAATGTCAAGTGGTTGTGACTTGGTCGAGTTCTGCAATAGTAACTAGTACAATACACTCCTTCCATCTGGTTAAGTACCATCCACTTTATTGAGATCGGATTAAGTGTTAGCTCATGTAATAGGTGTAACTATACAAAAATTATCCTTGTTCATGAAAAGCACCACTCGCCTTTATGTACTGAGATTGACTAGAAACCCGTTCAATCAAACTCATACTCTAATTAGAGGTTTATGAATGTGTTACTTCAATAAGAGGCCTTAAGGTACAACTCCCATTATATCACTATATCAGGAGTGATGGACCCCATCATAACTACTCGGCTTACCAACAAACGGTTACCACTATGCCTGTATCATCCTAATCACCAGGTATGAATAAGTATAACCCAAAGTATAGAAACTCCCGCACAAGGTAACCAGTATCTCAAGTTTTATGATACTCATACTACTACTGCTATAAGACATGACACCAATAAATGGATATAGTTATTTACGAGTGTCTGTCTTATAGCAGTCTCCAATGTATTACCCGAATACATTAATGTGTTCACTCAAGGTACCACCTTCAGCTCGTGAGATCGGCTGCTTGGATTTAATCCATGGAGTAAGCCTACACATGCTAGTCTTTCCACTTCATTAATGTACAGTCTCAATAAAATTATGACTGGGGATATTTAGACTTTTCATAGTAACACGTGCTAGTTAATCAAGACGGTAATTGAACATACAACGTTACAAGACGGAATTTCAAAACTTAAAATTAAACTAAAAAGACCTCCTAAGCATGCCATGATTGATATAATCTAAGTTGAAATGTTCCATAGATGCCAATAGATTTATAAAACTTAGGAAAGAAACCTTAGCATCAAAGTTTAAAACATTACCAGTTGATGCATGCTTCTCTCTTCAATTTGGATTCGGCATTCCCTTAGAGCAATTCGACAGAACTCCGTTAGCACAAGCCTCCAAACTAGGATAGCCTCTATGATTGATCCACATAGATCTTCATCGTCCAAAAAATTGTTGAGGTATAACCCGTTAGTAGACAGAAGCTGCTAGACTGCTCGAAGAGCAACTTGAAAATATAAACTGAGAAGGCTCACTTCAAAGAGAAAGAAGCTTCTAAAGAATTCTTTGTTTGCTTGGAGAAACTCATCGAGGATCTCGCATAACTCACGAAGAAAAAGATGTCAAACTTAGAGAGTAAGGCTGAGCTAAAGTGTGGAATAATGAGAGAAGGGGGAGGCCTATTTATAGGAAGAGGGGGAGTTGTAGACTCCCCTTCAAATACAATGTGGGATGGAAATATTCCCATCCCATATGCGGGTCACCCACACAAGTCCCTTGGACCCACGGGTTAACCCATTGTTGCCTCCATAAGGAAAGCCCTAGCGGGTTTCCTTGTACCAAAAGCCTTAGCTTGCGGGCTTGCGGGGCAGGCCCGCATAAGTGTTGCACGCGAGCCTACCCTGCGCGCTAGTGGCCCGCTAGCTTTTCAACTCACGGGGCAACCGTGCAGGCCCCACTCAGAAAATTCGATGTTCATTTGGGGCCACTCGCAATGGGAAAAATTCCCTTACTCCGCTCTATGCAATTTTCCCTATTTTCTCTTTTATTCCCTTTAATTATTAAATTGGTCCAACCAATTAATAATTAATCTGATGATTTCGACATCCTCAATATTCTCTACATAGACCCAATCTATATGTTCTTTACATAGTCCGATAAAGACCCAAAGTGTGTGACCTCATAGGATCCCAAAGTATAGAGCAGCTAAAGGTTAACCTAAACTTGGCTTCCCATCCGAGAAATTCTGATATGGAACCTGATAACTCTAGAAGATCAAATGAGCTTTCTAGTAAAGGCGTATGATCCCTCGATACTCAAAACTTCACGTGCTTGTGACTTTATCTGGTTCTGCAATAGTATGCAATACAATACACTCCTTCCATCAGTTTAAGTACCATCTTATTTATTGAGCTCGGATTAAGTGTTAGCTCATGTAATAGCCGTAGCTATCCTGAAATTAGCCTTGTTCAAGAAGAACACCACTTGTCATCATGTATAAAGATTGACTAGAAGCGCATTCTATCAATCTTATACTCTGATCAAAGATTTGTGAGTGTATCTCTTCAATAAAGGGCCCTAACGTACATCTCTCATTATATCACTATATCATGAGCGATGGATCCCATCCTGACTACTTGGCTTACCAAGATGTGATTATCACTATACCCATAATCACCCATGTCATCCTGATCACCGGTGTATGAATAAGTATGATCCAAAGTATAGAAGCTCCTACACAAGGTAACCAATATCTCAAGTCTGAGGATACTTGTACTGCTACTGCAATAAGACATGACACTAATAAATGGATATAGTTATTTCCGAGTGTTTATCTTATAGCTGTCTCCAAAGTAGTACCCAAATACATTCATGTGTTAACTCAAGGTACCACCATCAACTCGTGAGATCGGTTGCTTGGATCTAATCTAAGGAGTAAGCCTACACATGCTAGTTTGTCTGCTTCATTGATGTTTAGTCTCATTGAAACTATGACCAGGGATATTTAGACTATTCATAGCTCCCACTATGTCCTTGCACTTTTACCCTATGAAGTAATCACGGACTTTGTCTTATCAATGTGCATATACATAAATTATACATATATGATACCAGTGAGATACATAAATAAATAAAAGCACTGACAAATAACAAAAGATGCCTTTATTAATAATAATAATAAAAAAATAATATGAAACTATTTGTAAATTATAACTAATTAAGATATATCATCCAAATTGCCTCCAGAGCACACATCATGTCTAACAACACGTGTGTGCAATTCTCACTCCACATAGCTCCTACTATATCCTTGCACTTTCACCGTTATGAAATTATCATGGACTTTGTCTTATTATATTAATGAATATATATACATACATAATAGCACAAATATAATACCGGAGAGATTCATATTTAGAAACAGTCATCGATATATAACAAATATGCCTTATTATTGATAAACAATCATCCGAAACTGTTTGTACATTAGTGACTAATAAATTCATGTTGCCCTAATTGCCTCTAAAGCATACATCATGTCTAACAGTCTACATCGAGAATAGAAGAATAGTCAAGTTCATTTGGATGGACCATCAAATGGTCGAACCAGATAAATATTTGAAAGAGGAATTGGAAAATGAAATTGGTAGAGCAAAGGGAATTTTTCTCATTGTGAGTGGGCCCCGCGAACACTAATTTTTCACTAGAAGTGTATTGCATGGAAACCATGCAAATGGCCCACCAATAACCAACAAGCAGGGCTTGCAGGAAGTCCTACAAGGCTTCGGTTACTGGAAAAGGGAAACCTATATGGGTTTTCCTTTGAGGCTACACACAGCCCGCCCAAGTGAGGTGTGTTGTAGGGTCAAACCCCGTGGAGCATGGAGCTCCGTGCGGTGACTCACGTATGAGATGGGGATTTACCCATCCCACATTGCTTAAAGGGGAGTATTTTTGCTCCCCTTACTCTATAAATAGGAGTAAAATTCCTTCTTTATTCAACACTTTTCAATTCAGCCTTCCTTCTAAGCTTGATTTCTTTTCTCTTGCGAATTCTTTTAAGATCCTCCCTGAGTTTCTCTAGTATTTGTGAGATTTCTTTTGAAGGCTTATTCCTATTTTGGAAAATAGCCTTCATAATTATTTTCAGGTTGGTATACGAGTGGAATATCAACCACTTTCAATTGACGAGTTTTCCCTCCTCGTGAGGTTTTGGTCGATGGGGTTCGTGTGGTTGTGTCATAGAGGTTATCCTAATTTGGAAGCTTATGCTAACAAAGTGTTGTTTGATTGCTCTAAAGGATCTCTCTACCACATCAAGGGAAGGCATGCATCAAATGGTAATGCTCTATTCTTAGATTCTAGGTTTCTTTTATTTAGTTTTATATACCTAATGCATCTATTGAACATTTCAATTAAGATTATATCAATCATGTCATGCTTGGGAGTTCTTTTTAGGTTAATTTTAAGTTTTGAAATTTTACGATGCCAGTTCACATGTTTATTACTTGTCTAGATTAACCATCACATATCTCCCTTAAAATTGGCATTTTTCATAAAATTGAGAAAGGGACGACAGTAGCAATTGGGAAACCACTAGTGGCTCAAGAAACTTACTTGGCATTCCTCCAAAGAGAATTATACATGGTTGCAGAAGAAGCCGAGCAAAAAACTGTAGATAAATTTGAGGCGGTCGAAGAACTAGAAGAGCTAAAAGTTAGACCAGACCGATCCTTATAGATAGGCAAGAATTTGGATAATGATGCCAAGGTAGGAATTATATGTGTGCTAACAGATAAATAACATACCTTTTCTTGGTCCTATGATAATTTAGTAGGGGTCAAACTAGAGGTAAAGAAACTTGAGCTAAATCTTAACACCAAAATTCATATCGGTAGCAAAATAAGAGGAAACATGTGCTAGAGAGATAATGCGCAATAGAAGAAAAAGTTGACAAGTTTCTCACATTAATGAGGTAAACTACTTGTAATGGCTTGCCAATGTGGTTTTAGTTAAGAAACCAAAAGGCACATATAGGATGTGTGTGGGCTTCATCCACTTCTCACTTTGAAAGCACATTTCTCTCGATTGAGTTTTAGATAGTAAGTTTGTAGGATCTCGAAGACTTTTTTAATATCTTCCACGTGGGAGGTCTCATCCTTTCTCTTGATGATCATATAATCAACATATACTTCCACCGATTTTCCAATTTCATCTTTGAACATATCATTCACTAGCCTTTAATAGGTTACTTCGACGTGTTTCAGGCCAAACGACATAACTTTATACCAATATGTTCCTTTATGTGCTATAAAGGAAGTATTTTCTTTATCCAACGGGTTCATGGGAATTCGGTGATATCCACTTTTTGCATCTAACAACGAGTAGACTTTGTAGCCTGCAGTTGAATAAACAAGTTGATCCATACTTGGATGTGGGTATCTATCTTTTGAAGTAGCTTTAATAAATGTCAGAAATTTCTAAAGATCTTGATTTCAATAAAGGGATAGAAGATAATCTTGAAAATATTGAGTTGATACTCAAGTTGGAGCCACTTAGAACATTAAACAAAGTGCAGCGTTGTGAGTAGACAACATTTTGGGTAGGCAACGCAACGACGCGGAGCGGGGTCTTTGAGTTTTTATGCGAGGTGCCGCCCTAATGATTTCCAACGGGGGGGTGCTTGTTTCATATTGCTCATTGTTGGAATTTTTCATCGGGTCATTTTAGAGGTAGCATGGTCTGTGGGACTCGTAGGGAATAGAATCCTCTTAAAAGAATTTTGATAAAAATTTATTACAGAGTCAAAAGCCCCTATTTTAAGGGAATATGAGTCACCACCAGGATCAACTCAAACGGGAAATTATGGTATAGTTTATCCAAATAAGATTCCTATACTTTTAATGCAAAGATTCTGAGTTCGGAAAAAATACTTTTAATTCTTTATATCAAGGAAATTACATTTTAAAACATTTCACTAAACCCTAATTTTGTTTTAGACAATAATTGAACAAATATTAACATTAAATAAAAGTAAATAAAATAAATATAGAAGAGTAGGAATGAATCCCAATTACCCTTAGTTACCTTTAGGAGTGTCCACACGGCCAGTACGTGCTAGAACTGAATGTATATCTAATTTGTTATTTGGCAGATTTTCGAGAACACTATGACTATAGGGCTTCGAGACTAATCATATTTGAGTGGAACCTCGATAACACTATGACTATAGTGCTTCATAATTGACTAGACTTCGGTGGGACCTTGGCAACACTATGACTATAGGGCATCAGAATCGATAAGACTTCGATAGAACCTCGTTAGCATCATAATTATAGAGCCTCGGAACTGATGAGACTTTGGTGGAACCTTGTTTGCACTATGACTATAGGTATTCAGGACTAATAATATTTTGATAGGGTTTTGATTAATGTAGGATAATATGGGTTATGTGGTGAAAACTGTATAAAGTATAGCTAGGGTTTCAGAAAGGTTTTGAAGCAATTCGAAAAGGATTTGGACGTGGTTTTGGAGAGATTTCAAAATTATAAGAGAAGGTTAAGAAAAGAGAATTGATTTGTGTCTAAAATAGTTTATTTTGCTTGCATGTTTATAGGATTTTAAGATCAATCGATCGACTCATGTTGGGAGAGTCGATTAACTCATGAAAAAAACTAAGTCTAGGGTTTTTTCTGTTGATGAAATGTGTACCAGTAGATAGATTGATATTTTTTGAAAAGTAGTCGATTGACTCATAAGGAGTTGATCGACTGATGTTATGGCTGTTTGAAGCTTCTAGACTACTTTTGATAAAGACCAGTTGATCGCTTATTGTTAAGACCAATTGATCGAATACTTTCAAGGCTATTTATTTATTGATGTTAAACCCAACAATCAAAACAAATATTATGATGTTAGGAACTTTGGTAAAATTTCATGATAATCTAATGGTTAGATATTTGGGGATCGTTATCAGAATCTAATAGGGAACATGAATAAAAATGCAGAAAATAGGCGATAGACACCTCTATTCAAGGTAGAACTTAGGGTATTTTACTGCTCATTTAAGGGCTTCTTTTGGAGCATATATAGGGATTCTTTAAGTGTTTTTTACTAGAAGAAACATTCCATTCATAGCACCCTGGATATTTGGACATCCTTCTAAATAGGTACTTAATCATCATTGGGCCGGGTGAATTACGCTCACTAGTGCCCAAATGACAGAGTCAATGCTTTGGAAAGATTCATCACTTTCTTAATAAAAAGATGCATGCCTTTCTATAAGGCCATCAAGAAGGACAAGGATTTCAAATGGGATTAAGCCTACCAACTAGCTTTCAAAGAATTGAAGAAGTTTTTGGGAAATCCCCCACTCCTAAGTAAGCCTCAAGCGGATGAAAGTTTCTATCGGTTCCCAGCCGCCACAGATTAAGAGGTTAGAACTGTCTTGATCAAAGGAGATGTTTAGGACCAAAATCTGATCTACTACACAAGCAAGGTTTTTAGAAATGCAAAAGTGAGATACCCAAAGATAGAAAAGCTTTCTTTAGCTTTGATATCAGCATTAAAGCGACCAAGGCCATACTTTTAAGCTCATACTATAGTTTTGAGAATAAGCTTCTCAATGAAAAAAGAACTTCCAAGACCTGAAACATCGGGAAGATTAGTAGAATGGGCCATCCTCTTAGAAGAATACGATTTGAAAATAAAAGTACTCTCAAGGCACAAATTTTGGCAAAATTTCATGTAGAATTTTCAAGACTCGAGTAGGCAAAAGAAGTAAAGACAGAAGAATGGAACTTCCTCTCTCAAAGGAGCGAGAATTAACATGTATATCAGAGGTCCGGGAAGGATTAGATTCATATGCAGCCAAGTTGGATTTTCCCGTAATAAACAACACGTTATAATATGAGGCAGTTATCAAAGGGCTAGAGCTATCCTAAGAGATAGCACCTGATAAGATATGCTGCTCAAAAGTGATTCCTAACTTTTAACTAATCATATCAACATAAATTTTGAGATAAAAGATACAGAAATAGCTAATTACTTAGCCAAAGTGCAAATTTTAATCGAAAATCTAGATTCAAAAGGAGTTGCTTGGAACGTCTAGCACATTCCTCAAAAAGAAAATGAAAAGGTAGATGAGTTGGCCAAGGCGGCCTCCAGCATTGAAGAATGATGGTCATTAAGATGCCCATATGAAGTAATCAACTGCCGAACAATGAAAATCATAGCACAATATTGTTAATCAAGAGAATAAACTTAGGCTTAATGCAGTAAATATATGACTACTTGGCCAGAAATAAATTTCCTAAAGACAAGATAGAGGCGGCCAATGCAATAAGGAAAGCTATGCGATTTTCCTTGATAAATGGTGAGCTTTATAGAAAGTCATATTCAAACGCCTTGCAAAAATGTGTCACATCCCAAATGGGGACACTAATTCCCAAGGAATTGTATTAAAGAGATTGTGGCTAACACCAGGCGGCCTCTACTCTAGTGAGAAGAGATAAAAAAGACTCAAAGACTTATGTTAGGTCATGCCAATAAGGCCAAATACATGTGCAAAAGTCACACATACCACATGAAACAAAGAGACCATTGATGACCACTTGACCCTTTTTCACTTGGCTAATTGACAATGCGAACCCCATGCCTGAGCTAGTGACCAAAGGAAGTGGATTTTGGTAGCAATAGACCATTTCTCCAAGTGGATTAAGGCGGTAGCCCTCCACACCATCACTCCGGAGAGAATAATTAACTCTGTTTGGAAAAATATCATAACTCAATTCGGTATCTCTCACAGATCCATCTTAGATAATGGGACATAGTTCTGATCTAGCACGTTCCAAGACTTTTGCAAAGAGCACAACATCGAAAACCATTTTTTCGTATGTGGCTCACCCTAAAAAATGGCCAAATTGAAATTACTAATAAAACACTTGGACAAGGCTTAAAGAAAAGAGTGAAAGAAAGGAAAGGAGGGTGGCCGGATGAACTCGTTAATGTCTTATGGTAATATAGGAGTGATAAGTGTATAATTACACTTATTATCATGATATTTTTACTTATAAAATGATATGGTTTAAAGTCAATTTATACTTCATATAAAAGATTTCACGTGGTATGTAGTTGTTTTTTATGCAAGTGTAGAAACAAGGTGAATATTAAAGATGGAATTCTATGTAAAAAGAGTGAAAAGGTATAAAAAGATGCGTGGAACACTAGGAATTGGCCTAGGATCGAAGTTGTCAAAGATCAGCAAAGTTGTAAAGAAAAATCACGAAGAAAAACACATGTCACGATCGTGACATCCATTTGCAGTCGTGACTTGTCATCCTTCACAAATAGAAAGTTACCAACTATTGTTCATGATCGTGACATGTATATCATGCTTGTGACTTGTAATGGTTTTTGGTCAACTCTTCTCAACCTTCAATCGCCGGATAAGAACGATCAATCGCCATTAACTGTCAGATAAAAAGACACCTTTTGGAAGCAATCCAATCACGAAAAGGTGCCTTTCCATTAAAGATGAGGATGAAACTTTGCATCCAATCTCATTGACGTGATGCAACCCTTCGCCAATGGACATGACTCTTTGTTTGGATAGATGCAACCCTTCGCACTCTATAAATAGAGTCCCAAACCAACCAATTTTGGGGTAAATGAATGGTAGTGTGCATGTGTAACATGTATGCATAGATAGAGAGTAAAAACTGTATAGATTTTGTTACATTCAAAGTGTTAGTTAGAAAAATGTATCAGTGATTCTATTCTTATGTCGATCACTAGATTTCTCCACAAATTCAAGTGATTCTTGTATGAGTGTAATTGCAAAGCACTTATCAATAAAATTTTCTATTCTTCAACATTCATTTATTCGATATTCACAAAGAATAGCATCCTAGCGGAGGTTCTGTACTAGTCGAGACCGAATTCAAAGTAGATGCAGTAATTGCGAGAATTGACGACTCCCATTAAAAAAGTAGATACGGTTTGATCAACTTTAGCTTTCATTTGCATACCTTACAACTTTACTTTATTTTTTACTTATACTTTCTATTTCAAAATTTATGATATGTCTATGTGTCAAAATGAGTATTTCATCTTGCGTCATTTATATTAATGAAGTTATATGCTTTCGAGTTAATTTTAAGAGTAGTTTTGGGGTTAACAAGATTATGTATAGTCACTGAATTTGTGATTATAACGCTATTTAGTGAGCCAACATTTTTGGAGTGGTAACTTGCTAAATATGGCTATGTTAGAGCGACCCGTACTGAGCATAGTATTATTGTTATCTAGGTTTTTATAAGTGTCATAATTCATTTACCCTAGATTTAGAAAAGTCATTTCATGTGTTGTTCTACGGTGAATTATTGAATATTTGGGCGTCTAGAACCGTGTTTGATGAAGTTATCAAGTGTATGAAATATTCTTGATGATTTTGCATGTTTTTTCTCTACTATACTTGCTCTTAGGGAATATCTATATAGTTTACATCTTCTCTAATCTGTTCATGCATTTGTCTATTCATCAGTCTACCATCCAAACCCTACAATTTATCTTATTTCTTTTGTTCCGTAACTCTAGTTGGTCCTTAGAACCGAATTCCTTCCCTGTGGGATCGATATCTTTTAAAACTACATCACAATTGTATACTTGCAGTTATCATCATTTTTCTATTTGATAAGCGGTACTGACAACACATGTTCATATTTAGAATTTTTACATTATCAGTAGAAGAGT
>CATIWQ010716942.1:0-26096 GCA_949673415.1 Euphorbia schlechtendalii
ATTTCGAACTTCTACTTGAAATCTTTTGCTACGTGGAATGTCGTACTAGCTGCAATAGTCTTTCGCCCAATTAGGTACGAATGATTACCAATTTTTACACTTCTGTTGAATTTACCTTGAGGACAAGGCAAAAGTTTAGTGTGGGGGTATGATAAGTGTATAATTACACTTATTATCACATTAATTTTATACATTAAACACTATAGTTTTAGTCATTTTTACACTTCATATAAAAGGTTTCACGTGGTATGTAATTGTTTTTTATGCAAATGAAGAATTTGGGTAAATCTTGGGAGTAAAATGATCTAAAGTGGAATTCTATGAAAAAAGAGTGAAAAAGGTGCAAAAAGATGTGTGCAACTTAAAGATTTGGCTTAGAATTGAAGCTTTCGAAGATCGGTGAAGTTGCAAGAAGAATTCTGAGTAAAACTAAATTCACGGTCACGACAATCGTTCATGGTCGTGACTTGTTTACTTTAGAAATAGAAGTCTTCCAATTAACTATTCACGATCTCAACTTGTGTATCGTGGTCGTGACTTGGACAGTTTTCTAGTATTATCTTCTTAATTACCAACTGCCAAATAAGCATGATCAATTGCCATCAACCGCCATCAACTACCAAAGAACAGACACCTATCAGAAGTCAACCAATCATGAAAAGGTACCTATCCATTGTGGATTATATCAAAGCTCTCAACCAATCAAAATGAAGAGATGCAATCTTTCACCAATGGATACAACCCTTCATTTAGATAGACGCAACCCTTCAAACTCTATAAATAGGGTTCCAATCCTCACAAATTTCATGCATTCAAGGAAGTGCAGTGGATTAGAGTGGATAAAGTGAAAGAGAGATATTGTGTGTGTAGATTCGAATCCTTGTTTTGATCACTAGATTTCTCTATATTCTCAAGCGATTGTTCTATAAGTGTACTTGCAAATCACTTATCAATAAAAGTTTTCGTTCTTCAATATTTGTTTGTTCGATATTTGCAAAGAATAGCATCCTAGCAGAGGTTTTGTATGGGGCCAAGACTGAATTCAAAGCAGACGCAGGAATTGCGGGAATTGACGACTCCCATTAAAGAGTGGATACGGTTTGATCAACTTTAGCTTTCACTTGCATAACTTACAACTTTGCTTTGCTTTCTACTTATACTTTCTATTTTGAAGTTTATGATATGTCTATGTGTCATAATGTGTAATCCGTGCTAAGTCATTTATATTAATCAAGTTATATGCATTGGAGTTAATTTTAAGAGTAGTTTCGGGGTTAACAATGTCGTGTATAATCACTGGATCAGTGATATAACGCTGTTTAGTAAGCCAAAATTTTTGGAATGGTAACTTGCTAAATGTGGCTTTGTGATAGTATTGATGTTATCCATGTTTATATAATTGTCTTATTTCGTTTGCGCTAGATTTAGAAAAATTATTTCATGTGTTGCTCTACGATGAATCATTGAACATCTGAGTGTTTTGAACCGAGTTTGTTAGATTAGTTTAGTGAATCATAACATCTTTGTTGAACTGGCATGTTTTCTCTGCTATACTTGTTCGTAGTGAAAATCTTTATATTTAGATTCTCTATTCTTCCACATCTATATTTACTCAACTTTTCATTCTAATCTTCTTATCCAAAAATCTCAAATCTATTTTTATTTTCTTTACTTTGTTTTTCCCTTGTTGATCTTTAGACTTGGTTCCTTCCCTGTGGGTTTGATAACTTTTAAAACTACATCGCAACTGTATACTTGCAGTTATCATCATTTTTCTATTTGATAAGAGGTATTGACAACACCTGCATTTTACGTGAATAAGTTTTTGGCATTATTATTAAGGATAAGCCTTACGAAATGAGTGTAGCCAAGTATTGTGAATAAGTTTTAAACTTATCAGTAGAAAAGTGGTGAACAGTCTCTCTGGTCCAGGCCAACCCCGTCATGGCCGCTACATCAGACGACATAATAATAAGCTCACCCACTAGTAGATGGAATGTGTGAGTAGTCTTGGACCATGAGTCGACCAAGGCGGTACAAGCGGGGTGGGACAAGTGAGGCATGTGGGTAGGCATGATCTGAGCCAATCTGCCAAAACTAGCGGCATCGATAGCATCCTAAAGTGCGGAATCCCTGACTGTACTGTTCCACCATGTCTCGATGGCCCCATTACCAGTGAAATTGGTGCAGGTTATGTGGCTGCAAAAATAAATTAATAAAGTATAGGGGTTAATCGCAAAGTCGATGAACATTCAAATCCTTTTTGCATTACAACCATTCATGAAGAGAAAAAAAATTTTGATTAACACTTTTTCGAGGCCTCAAATCATCTTAAGGTAGGTAAAAGATGCAAAGAAAAACCCGAGATCTGTCTAGGAAAAATTTCTAAACCTGGCATAAACTGGGTTGTTTCTGCCAGTCCCATGCCATTAATGGCCCTGGCAATGCCGTTAATGACATGGAAATGTTATTAACGACGTTGCATGATGTCGTTAACGACATCGCAAATGCAGAAACTGACGGTAGCTTTTACCTGATTTTTACCCAAAAAAATCCAAATTTTTTCACGTAAATCCCCCACATTTGGGTTCCAAATCAATCTAAATTACTTATAATCACTAAAAAAATCCTAAACATGCATCAATTTCAAATAAATAACCTATTTTCATTAAAAATAGAAAGTTAGGTTTTCAGGTTACCTAACCACGAAGACGTGTTCCGAGAGCCTCGAACATAAAGTGTTGATCGGGCAGTTATATGAAAAACTGAGAAACTCATACATTTCATTGAAACAATATCCCTCTACCATTGAACAAAGCCTGAAGCCACGAATGTCGGGATGAGGAGTGAGAGTGGAGGACGGGATTACCCTTGGGTTGAGAGACTTGATCTTGGACAACATTTTTGCTAAGAATTAGAGAAAAACTATGGAGAAATGTGTGAAAGGGAGGCTATTCTCGAGTAAATGGAAGAAAGGGGGAAAAGTTAAGTTTTAATTTTTAATCTGATATTGCCATATCGTTAAAGACATTGGTAATGTCGTTAACGACATGGGTTTTCAACCTGGGCTATTTTGCATTTGTTTAGCCCAAATTTATTCTAATTCACCGAAATTCACTTACAATGCATCATAACTTTATAAAAAGGATATGAGGGCAATGGATTGATTTCCAGGGCTTCATTGAATATTTTTAAACTAGGTCACGCAACCAGAGAAAATTAATAAATACTCATATTTTAATTCTTGATTGAAGGGGTAAAAACTTTTGCTTTCAGCATTCTTAATCAAGGAATTAAAACATGCATTTATGGCTTGCATTTTCTCATGAATCTTATCAACTTCCTTCACTTTTTACAGTCAATGAACTTTCTACAGTCTACATCCATTTCTAACTTTTTACAATCAACAAACTTTCAACAGCCCACACCTTTTTTAGAGTTTTGTAGTCAATGGACTTTCTACAGTCCGCATCGTTTTCCGAATTTTTACAATCGACGAGCTTTCTACAATCTACACCTTTTTCTGACTTTTTACAATCGATGGAGTTTCTAGAATCCACACCCTCTTTCGGACTATAAAATGTCAATTGGCTTTCAACAATTCGCATCTTCTTTCAAATTTTTTACAGTTTGCATCTTGCTTTAGACTCCATGAGGTCTGCACATGAAATTTTCAATCGAAGGAATGAGAGCACATGTCTAATGTCCTTCCCCCAATGGTTTTAGTGATAGCAACAAGCCAGTGGTCAACCTTTAAGGGGAAACCATTGCCAAACGAGTAATTCATAAGGGGCACGGAGAGATTAGTCCCGACAAATGCAGCACTCGGATGAAAGCCTATAGTAATCACGAAGTTTCCACCCGGGATAGTGCCAACCGTGATCAATCAAGTATCATCTCTAAATCTTGATGCTCTTTCAATCATAGGACCATACCGATTGCATATCCCCAGTGATCCCATGAGAGGTAACATATGAGTACGGGATTTTGCTCCTAACATGCGAGTTCGATGATGAAGCTGTTATTTTTTCCCTTGTTAGTATTCCACATTTTATAGGGTCCTGAATTCATATGGAGAAAGTCTACTTTGTTTCTTTGGGCCTAAACCCTTCCTGAGAATTTTTTTTAGTTCAAAAGCCCAATGCTGAAGTGCCATATCGTTAATGACATGGCTGGTATCGTTAATGGCATGGCCCATGTCGTTAACAATATTGTAGTTGCAGCAAAACCAAAATTGCACTTTCTAAAATTTTTAGCCAAAAAGCCTACATTTACCCACATGCTCGGTTATTTCTACTACAAAACCACTCTCCACACCTTACCTAAGACCTTTTACATCCATCTTCACATGGGATCTTATAATAAAGCAAAAGGCAAAGAGGTGAAAGTATGGCCTAAGTCTAATATTAAGATAACTTTGGATTGAAGAGAGCTCTTTAAGTTAGAGCTGAGTTTCAGAATGTAGGGGGAGCTCATTTTCGTGCAACAACGCAAACAAGAGAGTTCAAAAGTTTAAAATTTGAATTTAAAGTGTTATTGAGTTTTTAAAGCTAAGTTGAGTCTTTAAGCACATAGTTAATTAGAATTTCAAGTTAGTTAATGCAAATTCATGAAAAGGGTGTTAGACATGATTTATGCCCTAAAGGTAATTAGGGTGATATATCTTTATTAGTTATAATATACTAATAGTTTTCAGATTAATGTTATCAATAATAAAGACATCTTTATTGTTTATCAATGTTTATTTAAATTATGTATCCCGATGGTATCATATATATGTGTTATTATATATATGCGCATTGATAAGACATAGTCCATGGCTACTTCATAGCATGAAGTACGAGGACATAGTGGGAGCTATGTGGTGTGAGAACTGCACACACGTGTTACTATGAATAGTCTAAATATCCCTAGTCATAGTTTCATTGAGACTAGACATCAATGAAGCGGATAGACCAGCAGGTGTAGGCTTACTCCTTGGATTAGTTCCAAGCATCCGATCTCACAAGCTGAAGGTGGTACCTTGAGTTTACACATAAATGTATTCAGGTAATAAATTAGAGACCTCTATTAGCCAAACACTCAGAAATAACTATATCCATGTGTTGGTGTCATGTCTTATTGAACAGTAGTACAAGTATCCTCAAACCTGAGATACTGGTTACCTTGTGTAGGAATTGCTATACTTTGGGTCATACTTATTCATACCCTAGCGATCAAGATGATATAGGTGATGACGAGTATGGTGATGATCACTCGATTGTATGATAAATAGTCAAGATGGGATCCATCGCTCCTGATATAGTGATATAGTGGGAGTTGTACCTTAAGGCTTCTTATTCAAAAGGCACACTCATAAACCTCTTATCAAAGTATAAGATTGATAGAACGTGTTTATAGTCAATCTTGATACATAATTATGAGTTGTGTACTTCGTGAACAAGTCTAATTCCAGGATAGCTACGGCTATTAAATGAGTAAACACTTAAACCGAGCTCAATAAACTAGATGGTACTTAACTTGGTGGAATGAGTGTATTATATTTGTTACTATTGCAAAAATAGATCAAGTCACAAGCACATGACATTCCAAGTATCGAGGGATCATACGCCTTTGCTAGAAAGCCCATTTAATTATCTAGAGTTATCTAGTTCCATATTAGTCTAGAACACTGAGCCTAAAGGTTCCTGGATGGGAAGCCAAGTTTATGTTAACCTCTAGCAGATCTATTTTTTGGGATCCAATGAGGTCACACATTTTAGGTCTTTACCGATCTAAGAAAAGAACTTATAGACTGGGTGTATACAGAGAATAAAAGGGAAAAGGTCAAAACTCAATTGGATGAATTTTGGTTAGACTAAAATGTTAGAAAGAAAGGGGAAAAATAGAACCAGAGTGCTGCAAGTGGATCTTGCAAAAACTATCGCAAGAGTCCGCGAGGCTAGCCCACACAAGCGCTAGTTGACGACACATGTAGGGAAGCTCGCAAGCAAGCTTCGCAAGCACTGCTAGCGCTTGTGAAAACCTATGAGCTTACTACAAGTAGGCTGGCGAGAAATCTTGCAATCCTGGGCTGATGTGGGCTGGCGAGATTTATCGCAAAGCCCGTAGCATGTAAGACAAGCCCATTACAAGTTTTTCCTTTGTTGCAAGAATTCTTTCGAAGGCTAATTCATTTTTTGAAGAGAGCCTTCTAAGTTATATTTTCGAGTTAGTATTCGAGTGGTCTAGTAGCTACTATCTACCAATGAGTTCTTCCTCAACGGGAGGTTTTGGTCGGTAAAGATCCATGTCAATCATAGAGGCTATACTAATTTGGAAGCTAGTGCTAACGAAATGCTATCAAATTACTCTAAGGGAGCGCCACACCAAAGAAGGCACGCATCAACTGGTAATGCTCTTAAATTAGATACTAGGTTTCTTTTATTAAGTTTTATGAACCTATGAGCATATTTGGAATGTTTCAACTTAGACTATATTAATCGTGGTATGCTTAGGATTTCCTTTAGAGTTAATTTTAAGTTTTGAAATTTCACCTTGCAAGTTTGCATGTTCAATTACTTTCTTAATTAACCAGCAGTGGTATCAGAGCATGCCTTATTCTACATATGATTGATGATAATATGTTGAAATGATATTTTATATTAATTGATTAAAGTATGATATGCATGACTTAGGTTTTAATTCATATTATAGAAAATGATATGATAACTTGATTAAGGTTTTGCTCAAACTTAATCTTGGTGATTATCATATAAATTAACAATGTTTTACCACATGTGTAAATACTTTAAATTGAGGGTCGTATAGTACTTCACTCATTTAAAAGAACAAATTCTTTATATCATAATTGTCTATGGTACAACGAATCGAAGTGCCCGTGGTTATTTTGGCAAGGATTGGACTTGGCTGCTCATTCACTTTAAGGGGGCCTGTATTAGGTTCAAGTGTACCCAAGGTACTTTTGACTTAGTTGATTTCTAGTATGGGAAATAGATTCCGCAAATGGTTTTATAGTCGTGGTTTAAGTTGTTAAATTAAAATTTATAGACATAGGTGCAAATACTTAAACATGGACCTTGTTTGTTTTGCATTCTATGTGGAATATTGGCATAATAGAATGATTATGATGTACCTACTGGTTAATCAAAAAGTTATTGAACATGCAAGATAACAAAGTAGAATTTCAAAATTTAAAATTAACCCATGGATCCCTTAAGCATGCCATGATTGATATAATCCAAGTTAAAACATTCCATAGATACTTTTAGGTTTATAAAGCTTATAAAAGATACCTAGCATCCAAAATTAAAGCATTACCAGTTGATGCGTTCTTTCTCTCTTTTGGTAGCGGTATTCCCTTTGAGTAATTTGGTAGCACTTTGTTAGCATGGGCTTCTAAACTTGGAGAGACTCTATGATTGATCCACACGGATCTTCACCGACCAAAACCACATTGAGGACAAACCCATTGGTAAACAACAACTGCTAGATGGCTCGAAGACCAACCTGAAAATAAACAGAGAATGCTCAATTTAGAAAGAGCCTTCAAAAGAATTCTTCAATTGTTTAGAGAAAATCGTAAAGGATCTCACATAACAAAAGAAGAAGAGAATTTCTAACTCAAAGAGAAAAGCTGAGCTAAAGTGCTTTTTCATGTGTGAAAACAAAGATAATGGAGGCCTATACATAGGGAAAAGAGGGAGTGTTAGACTCCTCTTCAAACTCTAGGTCCCATCCCACCCTAGGGGGTTAGCCATGCGGGTCACTAGGACCCTTGGCCTAACCCGCGAGTCCAATCTGCAAGGCAAGCCCTTGCGAGCTACCCACGCAAGTGCTACCATAGGTAGTTCTTGTGGGCTTGCAGCATGCTAGCGCGTGCGAGCTTACCCCACGTGCTAGCGGCCTGCGAGCTTTTCAACTAGAGGGGTGGCTATGTCGGCCCCACTTTTAATAACCCGTGTCCGTTTGGGCCCCCTTGCAATGGGAAAAATTCCCTTGCTACGCTCCGTGTAAGTTTCCTTATTTTCTCTTTATTCCCTTGAATTATTAATTCGATCAAACCAATTAATAATTCTTTAAACAAATTTGACAACTTGTATTTTCGGCATAGATCCAGTCTATAGGTTCTTTACATATTCCAATAAAGACAAAAAATGTGTAACCTCATAGGATCCTAAAGTATTGAGCTGCTAGAGGTTAACCTAAACTTAGCTTCCCATCCGGGAACCTTTAGGCTCAATGTTGAAGACCAATATGGAACCCGATAGCTCTAGACGATCAAATGGGCTTTCTGTAATAGTAACCAATACAATACACTCCTTCTATCAGGTTAAGTACCATCCAATTTATTGAGCTCAGATTAAGTGTTAGCCCATGTAATAGCCGTAGATATCTTGGAATTAGACTTGTTCATGAAGAACACCACTCGCTATAATGTATCAAGATTGACTAGAAACTCGTTCTATCAATCTTATACTTTGACAAGTGGTTTATGAGTGTGTCTCTTCAACAAGGGGCCCAAAGGTACATCTCCCATTATATCACTATATCAGGAGCGATGGATCCCATCTTGACTACTCGGCTTACCATCATATGATCATCATTATACCCGTAATCATTTGCGTCATCCTAATCGCCAGGGTATGACTAAGTATGACCCAAAGTATAGAAAATCCTATATAAGTTAACTAGTATCTCAGGTTTGAGGATACTTGTATTGCTACTGTAATAAAACATGACACCAACACATGGATATAGTTATTTCCGAGTGTCTGTCTTATACTGGTCTCCAATATATTACCCGCATACATCCATGTGTTAACTCAAAGTGTCACCTTCAGCTCGTGAGATTGGCTGCTATGAGCACGGGATTTTGTACCAACTAGCGTGTTTAAAGATGATGGCTTTTCGGGATATTTATCCTCGAATCACACAATTTTCGAGTATCCTGACGTATCCGGATGGGAATCCTCCTCGTCTCTAATTCAGAAGGACATTTTAAAAATATTTAATTTTATTCAGATATTAATTAAAAAAATAAAAAAGATACATAAAACATGACGGAAAATCAGATCCGGGGGCCGGCATTGCCAAAGGCGAGCGAGGTGAAACTCGCCAAAAAGGGTTCGGCGAGGCAAGCCTTACCGGACTTCTTTTCTGGCGAGACCTCTTGCTGGAAAATCTTACCTTTTTTGGATTTTTCGAGACTTTTTTCTATGAATAGTTGGGTCTTTTTCAGTACACAGGGCTTGAAAATTCAGAGAGAAAAATCCTCCCTTTCAAAAAAAAACAATGTTTCTTACTTTCTTCTAATCTTTTCTCGGATCCAAAACACTTTTGATCCCAAATCTCTTCATCTTAAAATCAAATTTCTTCTAAAATCCCCAGATATTCTCGGGCCTAAAATAAATTTATAACCTGAGTCTGATTATCTTTCCGATAAATAAACACATTATTTTCCAACATAACCATTATTTGCACATTAAATCACAATAACTACAAAAACGAATGAGGAACGCTCCCGGGATTCGAACAGATATGCCGAAGTGGATTCATGTCAAAAGGGTAAAGCCTCTGAGTTCCTATAGCTGCTTATTTTGTGCTCCTCTTTTTCTTCTTAATTTCTTTCTACATGTGAATCTAGAAATTATTTTATTTTATTGTAAATGTTGTATTTCTCTTCTTCCTTTTTTTTATTTCTTTTAATTTTTGTATTAGAATACCCCCATGAAGGGAATAAAATATATTCCCGGATAACAAACCTCACCTTTTGCCATGCGGTCATTTTCACTAATAAAATTGACCAAAATATGTGTAAATAAAAATGAACTATTTTTATTTAAATTAACTACTTTAAAATTGTCGATGTTTTAACTAGGCCCCACGGGTCTCGCTAAAATCAAATCAAACATACGTGATATATCCCCTGTGCTAAACTTTGTGTATGCATGTTAGATGTATGTTTAGGCTTTTATTTTTCCTTCGGGTATTGCACATATTTTACGGAAAATGTAATTAATAGGGTAGTGGGCAGTTGCATCCCCCGATTTTTGAAAGCCTTGAAATTTTTATTTTCCGCATTTACTTACTGTTTTATGGATGGTTTATTTTTCTGCTTTGTGAATGATTTATTATTTCGTAATACGTGAACCATGCATCTAAACACCAAAAATGACCTAAGTGCGAATATGCGTAATTGAGAAAATACGGTTTTCTGTAGATGTAATTTAATGTGATCCAATGAGAAATAAGCAACTTATTCCGGACCCAAATCTCTGTGTCTTAGTGGGCCGTCCCCTAGACGTTAAGCCTCACAGGACTTTAATTCTTGGAAAGAGCTAATCCAAGTGGCAACTCCACACTAAGAGACGGCGGATTTGGGTTCGAACTGATCTAAAACATTTTCACCTTTTTCTCTTTCAACCTTTTTCCCGGGTCCCCGACCCGATGCTTCTTTTTCAAAAACCCTGTTGGACCGCGCCTATGAAACCGCGTGCTCTCGGCCCACCTCTCCATGTCGCCCGCTTACAGTTGCTTAGATCTAATCCAAGGAGTAAGCCTACACATGCTAGTTTGTCTGCTCCATTGATGTCCATTCTCAATGAAACTATGATTAGGGATATTTAGACTATTCATACGTATGTGTAGTTCTCACTCCACATAGCTTGCACTCTATCCTTGCACTTTTATACTATGATGTAGTCATGAACTTTGGCTTATCAATGCCTATATACATAATACTATAGATATATGATACCTGTTCGCTAGGTTTTGACACTACTGACTCTAAGGATTTATATTTTATAAAGAAACCAAAAACCTTGTCTCCCACTTTCCTACCAATAAGATAAGAGTTCAAAATATGAACAAGTGTTGTCAATACTGCTTATCTAAATAGAAAAATGGTGACCACTGCAAGTGTACAGTTACGATGTAGTTTTAAAAGATATTGATCCCACAAGGAAGGAACTAGTTCTAAAGATCCACAAGAGGATCAGAATAAAAGAAAATAATGTAATTTATTTTGGAGGATTGGAATGATGGATGGATAGATAAATGTATGAAAGATTAGAGAAGATAAAAAGTATATAGATATACCCTATGAACAAGTATAGCAAAGAAAACATACAAAATCATCAAAGATATTACGTACACTAGATTAATTTAACAGATTTGGTTCTAGACACTCAGATATTCAATTATTCACCGTAGAGCAATACATGAAATGACTTTTCTAAATCTAGTGCAAATGAATTAAGACATATAAACCTGGATAACAATATTACTATGCTTAGTATGGTCGCTCTAACATAGCCATATTTAGCAAGTTACCATTCCAAAAATGTTGGCTCACTAAACAGCATTATAATCACAGATCTAGTGACTATGCATAATCTCGTTAACCCCAAAACTACTCTTAAAGTCAACTCAAAAGCATATAACTTGATTAATATAAAAGACTCAACACGAAATACACATTATGACACATAGACATATCATAAACTTTGAAATAGAAAGTATAAGTAGAAAGCAAAGCAAAGTTGTAAGGTATGCAAGTGCAAGTTAAAGTTGATCAAACTGTATCAACTCTTTAATGGGAGTCGTCAATTCTCGCAATTCCTGCGTCTGCTTTGAATTCGGTCTCGACTCGTACAGAACCTTCTCTAAGATGCTATTCTTTGTGAATATCAAATAAATGAATATTGAAGAATGAAAAATTTTATTGATAAGTGATTTTCAATTACACTTATACAACAATCGCTCGAATATGTAGAGAAATCTAGTGATCGTAATAAGGTTCGAATCACTTATACATTTTCTCGATAACACTTATAAACGTAGCGAAATCTAGATATTTATACTCTCTATCTATGTGATACACTTATCACTCATGCCACACCACATAATCCATGCGAAATTTCTTGAGTCTTGAAGCCTATTTATAGGGTACGAAGGGTTGCATCTATCCAAATGAAGAGTTGTGTCAATTGGCGAAGAATTACACTACTTCATTGTGGTTAGTTGAATTGGTTTGATCTTATCCACAATGGAAAGGCACCTTTTCATGATTGGTTGACTTCCAAAAGGTGTCATTTCATTTGGTAGTTGATGGCGGTTGATCGTTCTTATCCAGCGGTTGAAAGAAGAGAAGAGTTGATAAAAAAACCATCAAGGTCGCGACCGTAAATGATTGTCGTGACCGTGAATACTTGGTTGGCAACTTTCTATTGTGAAAGTTAACAAGTCGTGACCGGGATATGTGTGTCATGATCGTGACATGCCTTTTTTCACATAATTCCTCTTTGCTATTTCTACCAATTTTTGACATCTTTGATCCTTTGCCAAATCCTTAAATTCCACACATCTTTTTGCACCTTTTTCACTCTTTTTTCATAGATTTCCAACTTTAATCATTTTACTTCCAAGATTTACCTAGTACCTACATTTACATAAAAAATAACTACATACCATGTGAAATCTTTTATATGAAGTATAAAAATGACTTAAACTATAGTATTTAATGTGTAAAATTATCATGATAATAAGTGTAATTATACACTTATCAGATATGTTGGCCAAGTCAAACAAGGTGGCTCAGGCGTATGATGATTCAAAGAGAGAGTTTGTGGGCAGTTTCGAAGCAGAGGTCATTGCAAGGGGAGTGACCTCTAATGTAAAAGTTCATTGTACTGGACATCCCGGTAACTTACTCATTTCTCTTAGGTGGGCCATAGATCCATGCAATAGGACCGGTCCCTTCCACTTTGCACCAAAAGATAGAGCATATCCACAATGGAAGGCCAATAACAATTAAAGTGGATGAGGAATCAATAATGGCGGTAGCCACGTTCAAGGAGAGAGAAACACAAGGGCTAAGGGTGGTAATGGCCACTGAAGGAAAGAAACAGGGTTTCAGCTAAGGAAGAGGTATGGGAAAACACCATCAGGGGATCATTAGAGCCATTTACCTCGTTTTTGTCATGCCAGCGCTGGGTTTGGGATTCTCCCCAAATAGGAAAATGTACAAGCATAAGCAACCCTTAGTCTGCAACATGGTTGCATCTGCGAGGTTGAAGGTAGTAAGGCATATCTGGGAGAGCCGGAACCGTCAATCCTGAACGGGGAAGAGGTCAAAGGGCTTGAGATCTTTAATAATGTATTTTACCTCACAACTGGCATTTTGATTCGACACCCTGAAGAGCTTGTACTAGAAGAAGAACCAATCCTGGCCATGGAAGTGACCCTAACTGAGGATGAATTGACCAAACCTAAGAGAGGTGGAGCACTATATGATTCGGTAGTAGCATTCATAGAGGTTGTCAACGAGCTGATGAGAATAAGGGTGACATGCAAGATAGGGATATATTAGGCACCGTCAGACTCCTCACGGAAAAGCTGGCACATGCCACCCTTGAAGCTGAACTAACTCCAGACACACTTGCTGATGCAAATGAAGGCCCTCTGCATGTGGAGGATGAAAAAGATGATGAAGTAATCTTGAATATTTCAGATGTTTTTGATAATTTTTCCTATGAGGCTAGTTCAATAAAATATGAAAATTTTGCTTACTTGTTTGATGTTTTGCCAGATGGCACTATGAATTCATATGATCATACGCATAATGTCTTTAACATTCATGACGCATCATTAAATGAAATTAACTTGGGTAAAAATGAGTCATAAAAAATGGTGACAATTTCCAATGACTTGACTCTTGAAGAAAAGAGAGAAATCATAAATGTACTTAAATGTCACGTGGTACCATTTGCTTGGTCATACGAAGACATGCCCGGGGTGGACAGATAGATCGCGGAGCACTATATCCCAACTGACCCTCGGATGAAACTAGTAAACGGAAGCTGCTTCACTTAGGGCCTGAATGGGAAAAGAAGGTAAAGGTTGAATTGGCAAAGCAAATTGAAGCTAAGTTCTTGGAAGTGGTTGAGCACCCAACATGGCTAGCCAACATCGTCCCAGTGCAAAGAAGGATGGCAAGGTTAGAGTTTGTGTGGATTTTAGAGATCTGAATAAAGGCTCCCCAAAGGATGATTTTCCCCTACCCCACATAGATGTTCTGGTTGACAACGCAGCAAGGGCAGCTATGTATTCCTTCATGGATGGTTTTTCAGGCTATAACCAGATACTGATGGCTATAATGGATAAAGTCAAGACAGCTTTCATCACCGAATGGGGTGTATACCGTGACAATGTGATGGCATTTGGACTGAAAAATGCTCAAGTAACATATCAGTGGGTAATAACAACCCTTCATCATGATATGATCCATAAGGAAGTGGAAGTTTATGTTGATGATATGCTCGTCAAATCCAACACTAGAGAAGAACATCCAGTTATCTTAGACAATTCCTCACCAGGATTGCTATGCCTGAACTCGAAAAAGTGCATTTTTGGGGTAACTTCAGGGACACTTCTAGGGTACATAGTTAGTAAAAAAGGAATTAAAATGGATCCTGATTAAAGCAATGCCATCAAGGAAATGCCCACACCAAAAATAGGGAAAGAAGCCTGATCATTTCTAGGGTCCCTACAATGCATTAGCAGATTCATCACCCAGCTCACCACCATTTGCAAATTGATTTTCAAACTGTTACAAAAAGACTAACAAGTGTTTTGGAACGACCAATGTCAGGTTGCGTTTGAAAAAATCAAACAGTACTTATTAAACCCACCCATCCTCCGCCCACCAGAACCTGGAAAACAACTAATCCTATACCTGGCAATTGAGGAATCATCGGTCGGAACTATGCTTGTGCATGAACCCGAAGATAGGAGTGAGCACGCAGTCTACTACCTGAGTAAGAAACTACTCGAATATGAGTCCCACTACACACTGGTAGAGAAAATCTGTACTACGATGGTTTGGTTGATAAAGAAGCTACGCCACTACTTCCAATCTTATCGAAAAAAGCTATCGCGAAGATCGACCCAATGAAATACTTATGCCAATCACCAATGTTGGCTAGGAAACTCTCAAGATGGTTATTGATGTTATCCAAATTTGACATTGAATATGTGATTAAGAAGGTCATTAAGGGGTGAGCAGTCACTGAATTCTTGGTAAATCAACCCTTGGACTCTGATTACGTTGAAGACTTAGAATTCCTAGATGAGAAACTAGCATTGGTAGAGGATGCCTGTACAGAGTGGAAAAAGTTCTTCGATGGTGCAATGAATAGAAATGGGGAAAACCTAGTTGTCATCCTGATAACCCTGCAAAATGAAGTCATACCTCTTTCCAAAAGATTGGAGTTCCTAGTGATAAACAATGGTGTTGAATAAGAGGTTTGTCTATTTGGGTTGGAAGCAGTTCTGAATGCATAAGTAAAAGAAGTGTCAGTAATTGGGGACTTAGCTCTAGTCATAAGATAAGTTATTGGTGATTGGGAGATAAGAGAAGAATCACTTCGCCCTTATGTGGAAGTAGTATGGAAGGCCCCACAAAATTTTCACGGTGTGTATTTAAACACGTACCAAGGGATGAAACAAAATGGAAGATGCACTTGCTACACTGGCATCAATGTGGGAAGGCCCCCAAACTCAATCCATTAAGCTAGTTTTACTACAAATAGCCAAAGAACCCTTCTACTATCATCTAGTGGAGTTGGAGGATGAGCAAGCCACTGGTAGTTGGTTCTTCGACATAGTCAAATTTTTTACAAATCAGGGAATACCCAAAATGCACAACAGACTTGGAGAGAACCTCATTACAGCGATTGGCATTGCAATTTAGATTAGTAGATGGGGGCCTGTACAAATGAACACTGGAAGGGCTGTTATTGAGATGTCTTACTGAATAAGAGGAACTACTGATCATAAGGGAAATGCATGCGGGAGACTATGCACCACACATGAACGGAATGGAACTTGCCAAGAAAATACAATGCCAAGGGTATTACTGGACAATAATGGTCTCAAACTATGTAGCAAAAGTGCGAAAATGCCCCGAGTGCCAGATTTATGAGGATATAAGTCATCTACCATCATCCGAGCTTTATAGCTTATCCACTCCTTGGCCATTCTTAGCGTGGGATATTGACATCATCGGCGAGATTTGGCCAAGCTTGACTAATGGACATCGCTTCATCATAGTAGTAGTTGACTACTTTTCAAAATGGGTAGAGGTCTAATCTTACACTAATATCACTGCTAAGAAGATGGCCAAGTTCATAGAAAAGCATATCTTTGCCCGATATGGTATCCCAAATCACATTGTATCAGATATTGGGGTTCAATTCCAAGGAGTTACATCAGACCTAATGGAGAAATACAAGATCAAGCACCATCGATCGTCACCATACAGACCACAAGTCAATGGGGCAGTAGAGGAAGCTAACAAATCGATCAAGAAAATTTTAAGCAAAATGGTTGTTACCTATAGGGATTGGGCTGACAAGTTACCATTCGTAGTATGGGGATAATGAACCAGTGTCAAAACTCCCACTGATAAAACCCCTTTCTCATTGGTATACGGGATGGAAGCAGTTCTGCCAGTTGAAATGGAAGTAAAATCGCTCCGAGTGGCCTTAGAGGCAAGACCAGAGGAGTCAGATTGGGTAACGGCCAGATTTCAATAGCTAAACATGATAGATGAATAGAGTTTGAAAGCGTTAGATCACATACAGATGTACCAGAAATGCATGGCTAGGGCGTACAATAACCAGGTTAAATTCAGAAGCTAACCATTAAAGGTAGGAGACCTGGTTTTAAAGCAAATGTGACCCTCAAATGTGGATGTCCGGGGAAAGTTTCACCCAAAGTGGGAAGGTCCTTATGTCATAAAGAAAATCTTAAGTAAAGGAGCTGCCAAGATCATGGGCATGGATGGAAACGAGTTCGTTAATTCGGTCAATCAAGACAAGCTCAAGAGCTATTTAAAACCAAAAGAAATAAATCAACAAAAGTAGTACACAAAAAATAGAGAAAAAATAGTTTGCCAAATAGCACTTGGCTAGCTGGGTAACAATTAGGACCGTTCTTGTATAAAAATCAGAAGAGCCCGTTGAGTTGAAAACCCGTGAAGGGCGGCTTAGGCAAAAATTAGGGCACTGTGAGGAATAGAGGGACCGCGAGTTAGAAAACCTATTCTAGGCTAGCTGGTGGTAGGATTCAAATCATTAGAAAACTTGTACCCTTTTTAAAGTCATATAATGAAATGTGTTACGTTTGCAAAGATTTATGTTTATGTTATATGGATGTGTGCATATAGAATATCATAAGTAAACAAAATAAATTTTGATAAAATTTCATAATGTCTAAAGCAATTAAAAAACAAACCAAACACAAGGTTTAGAAAATAAATGTCAAAGTCTGTGGCAAATAGATATAGAACTAAGGGTGCTAATCACTCCATCGAGCACGCTTCCTAGAAGTGTGAGGAAGCGGATCCAAACCATCTTCATCCCTCTCCCACTCGTTGGATACCCTAAGATGCTAATCAACATCTGGAAGACTCTTGATCTCGCCAAGCCACCCGCAATAGAACTCATCGGTGTTTGTGGTCTCTGGGGCGATGTAATCCAGTGTAACAACTCTAGCATGTGCCAAAAGCCTTCGTGTAGTTTTGGGTGTATCAGGCCCAAAGTCATGGAAACGAGTCGAGCATAGGGGCCTAGGAAGTCTTTGTTGATATCCATACTACCTACATAGGTGGGAAGTAGAATAGAAGGTGACACCAAATAACCCTATCAGCAGTACACCAGAATCATGAATGTTAGTAGCCACAAATGGAATCTCTAACCAAGGGCTAAGCTAGCGAACCTCAGAAGCTCGATATGGTCCCAGAATCTCAATCCAAGCTTCTTCACTCAACAAGCAATGGTCCTTCCTAAACAAACCCCTAGAACAATAATGCGAAGGAAGGTACCGAGCCTTCCCCAAGTGAGGATCGACGATCAAGTGAAGCTTCTCCAACAACCACACCTACATGAATTTCATTTAAATAAGTAGTGAAAATCGCAAAGAAAAAGGGGTGAAAAGGAAAATTACCTCAAGCAAGGTAAAGTGGTCACCCACTAAGTCCGGGTTCACTGAAGTAGCGTCCAGGTGAACCAAACTCTCTGCTAGAGCCAATGCTATGGAAGAAAAACCTGTGGAGAGTGGATTAGTAACCGATAGCAAGCGGAAGGGGGAAACTACTCCAACTCCACAAACAAACTTTGCAAGAAGATGTAGGGCAACCATAGAGGGCTATGCTAGATGAGAGCAGGCATAGTCTCACACCAGCCAAGAACATCATTGACTCGAAAACCTCCGACATCAGGAGGAGCTGATAGAAAGTGCCTGCTGGACTCTAAGTACCACAAGCCTCATACCTTGTCCTCACCCTCGAATTGAAAGAAAGGGAATGCAAAAGATAGCCTCACTTGGAATAAAGGGGTCGGGTTCTTCGAAAAGAGAAGCCCCAGGTTAGTGTGATATTCCTCGACCATTGGACAAATCTCGAAGTCTACAAAATAGAAGACGTGGGTAGCAGGATCCCATAACTTCATGGCAGCATGAATGAAAGCCATGTTCACAGCCCTAGAAGTAAAATATTTTAGACCTCGTAGCCCAAAGCTCTCGAGCATTTGCCAATCGAGCCCCCGAGCAATGCTAAGAAAAGCCCTAAGACGCTCATTATAAGTCGACGTTGGCAAAAAAAGAGCTAAATGAAATCTCTCAAGATCGGTGTTACCTACACACATCAATCACATACATTATCATTTCATATTCATCCATTCATACATACATATAAGTCATTCACAAACTTGCAAGCATATTCATAAAAAAAATACAACAGGTGAGGACCTGGCGCACAATGACCAAAGTCCTCTTTTCTTTCATAAAATCTGAGCTTTTGAAAGTCCACATGAAAAATCTATCTAAAAATCTGGTTCGAAAAGAAAGAAAACAAAAATAAAGCAAGACAAGAACTCCTAAGCAAGCGTCTCCTATATGTCATCTCCACCCACCGAATCTCGAGGTGCTATAGTAGATATCTGAAAATCCTCAAGACATAGGCATCCGGAAGCACATCGGCCATGCCAAATGCAGGAGGAGGTTGTGGAGCATGGAGAAAGCCGGTATCCCAATTAGGGATAAGTAAAGGCCTAGTGTCTGGCTCGTCAAGTAGAACACCATGATCAAACTCAAGAGAGTGGGAAAAACTCGAGGTAGCAACTCGCTCATCTACTTAAGCCTGATTGGCTGCGGCATTCCACTGCAACAACTCTTGATGCTGGGCCTCCAAACTCAAATAACGAGCGCCTAGGCTCTGATAGCGAGCATCCAGGCTCTTGTAACGAGCTCCCAACTCCTGGTGGCTAGTATCTAAGCCACAGTAACAAGAATCCAAGTCCTGGTGAGGAATATCCAATGCCTGGAAATGACCGTCGAGCTCCTAGTAGCGCTGCTCGTACTTATCACCCCTCACCGCCATAGCATACAATCATAGAAATATACAATGAAAATCATGACCAAATACATAAAAACATAACATTTCATGTGTGAGCACGGGATTTTGCACCAGCTCACGCTTTCAATGATGACGGCTTTTCGGGATATTTATCCTCGAATCACATGATTTTCGACCGTTTGACGATCTTCAAATGGGAGTATTCCTCGTCGCTAAATTTAAAAGGACTTTAATTCAAAAATTAACTAAAAATATATAAAAATACACAAAAAAATTTTGAAAACACAACCGGAAGCTGGATCCGGAGCCCGCCTCGCCTATACTTGGCGAGGCATGGCTCACTAGAGGGCTGGCCAACCTCGCCAGCGACCTGGCGAGCCTCGCTAGGTAGTCTGGCGAACTCACCAGACTTTCTGGCTAGTTCGCCAGGCCTCCTGGCGAGGCTTCCTTGCCAAGATTCCTGGCGAGGCCTCGCCAGAATTTCCTGCTTTTTTGGATTTTTCGGGACTTTTTTTCTATAAATAGTCGGACCTTTTTGGATTGAGGGGGGCTCAAAAATTCAGAGAAAATCCTCTTTGTCAGATAAAAAAAATAAAACCAATATCTCTTACTTCTAGTTTTTTCTCGGATCCAAAACACTTTTGGATCCCAAATCTCTTCATCTTTTAATTAAATTTCTTCATCCTCAGATATTCTCGCGTTTAAAACAAATTTAGAACTCGAGTCTGATTATCTTTTGGATAAATAAACACTTTATTTTCCAACCAAACACTTATTTTTCCAATTGAACTACAATTAACTACAAAAACGAACGAGGAACACTCCCGGGGATTGAACGGATACGCCGCAGTGGATTCATACCGCAAGGGTAAGCCGCTGAGTTCCTAGAAATGCGGATTCTGTGTTTTCATCTGCTTCATTTATTTTTTTAATTTTTATTTTTGGCCTAGGAATTATTTTTATTTCTTGTTATGGTAAATAATGTTGTAATTCTCTTCATCTTTATTTCTTTTCTTTATTTTTTTTAGAATACCCCCACGAAGGGAATAAAATATATTCCCGGATAACAGACCTCACTTTATGCCATGAGATCATTTTCACTAATAAAATTGATCAACATACGTGTAAATATAAAAATGAACTATTTTTATTTAAATTAACAACTTTAAATTCGCCGATGTTTTAATTAGGCCACACTGGGTCTTGTAAAATCAAATCGAGCATACATGATATCCCATGTGCCAACCTTTGTGGATGCAGGTTAGATGTATGTTTAGGATTTCATTTTTCCTTCGGGTATTGTACATATTTTTGAGGAAATGTAATTAATAGGGTAGCAGGCAGTTACATCCCCCGATTTTTGAAAGCCTTGTAATTTTATTTTCCGCATTTACTTACCGCTTTGTGGATGGTTTATTATATTGCTTTGTGAATGGTTTATTATTTTGCAATACGTGAATCATGCATATAAAGTATAAAAATGACCTAAGTGCGAATATGCATAACTAAGAAAATACGATTTTTTGTAGATGTAATATAATATGATCACTCAAGAAATAAGCAACTTATCCCGGACCCGAATCTCTATGTCTTGGTGAGCTGTGGCCTGGACGTTAAGCCTCACAGGACTCTACTTCCTGGAAAGAGCTAATCCAGGTGGCGACTCCACACTAAGAGACGGCGGATTCGAGTTTGAACTGATATAAAACGTTTTCGCTATTCTCTTTCAACCTTTTTCTCCGAGTCCCAGACCTGGTGCACCTTTTTCAAACACCTCGATGGACCGCGCCTATGAAACCGTGAGCTCTCAGCCCACCGCTCCATGTTACCCACTCATAGTGGCGACTCCGCTAGGGATTTTTTCTAAAACTTGTTATTTTTTCAAAGGTTTTAGATTTTGGATAAGTGCTAAAAATTATTGATCACGTTATTCCTTTTTCTCTTAATTATGACATATTCATAATAACGCATTGCAGTTGAAGGGATTAGCCCATAAGTCTAAGGTACCCTTATTACCGCAAAACTCTCTCTGGTACTAATCTGCCTCCCTGAGAAAAGATAGTACTTGAGTGGGTGGAGCACTTGTTGCCATATCGCATGTACCTCCCTCAACCCATTTGGGGGGAGGCTTGGAGTGTATTTTAGCGCAACAAGAACCTTCTACATCAACAACCCGTTCGTAACCTTCATGTAAATAAACCATAGGCATTTTCCCTAGGGTGTTATCCGAACACACGATCATGCATTATATTTTCCTGCAGGTTAGTATCTTCATGATCCTAAGATGAACCAAACTTAGGATAGAGACTAGCCAAAAACCCTAAACGCGGGAGTTGTATGGTTGGAAGATATGATGTTGCATGCTATGTGCTGCTTGTATACTACTTTCAATTTGTCATTATACAAATTTCATACTAATCATGAATTTTTGTGCTGATACTCGAATGCACACACTCATGATATTAAATGTATATATCACGTTATCATCATGATACCACATACACTTCGGCACAGTTGACCCTAGGACAACATAAAACCACTTAGGGACATCACTTACCCCTTTTCAGCAAGATGTCCACTTGACATCCCGCTACTAGCCTGTACATGGCAAACATACCTTCCTTTTACTACGTGATAATCTTTCCACCACATTACCCATTAGATGTCCACTCAACATCCAACCCACAGCCCTTCCAGGGCAATTATACACACCAAAAGCCCAAACGGGGCAAATACCTGCCCAAAACCATTTTTTTCCCACATTAAAGGATATCCCAGTTATTGTCCTAACCTAAGCCCACATAAGACAAACTTACTTCAAAAGTCTTACCTTACCAAGGTATACGCCTCATACCTAAATCATTCGCCCACACGAGGCAATAATTCACGTATCACCAAATACCCTCAAATAGTGATGATCACATAGGTATCCAAAAACTCTGCCCTAATTAGGCAAAATAACCAAATCATTCCTTAGATAGCCACATACAGTAGTTGTCTTTATTTTACAAAACCTCAAACCATGGACCTATTACAACATAGGTAACTTAGTCACCTCACTTACATGACTCATATTACGATATCACACCGATATTGTACAAATCTCAAATCCAAGCCCCGTTGTTGAATTTTCATTTCCACATGTTTTCATTTTTTACCTAATGACTAACCTGTTTATTTCAAATGGATTGACATAATGTTATTTCACATAATGGCATGCTAACCCCTTATGAATGCAGCCATAACATTAAACATCTCACGCATTTCTCACATCATGAGTCATGTCATGAATCGTACATGCACAGTCTAATATTCTACTCATGTATCAAAGGGGCTTGGAAGAGGCCTGCTCGTCGCCTGGTCCGAGTTTCCCCAATTGTGGCCAACCTGGAGGGTGTTCCGTACACTGACTCAAGTGAGGACTCGGGTTCAAACTCAGATTCAGTTCAATGCTCTATTATGGTCAATCCACAAGAAGAAGGAGCGAGGGAAGATCACCCTGTCCTTATAGGACAAAATTCTCAGCAGTTGTCGGTGAGCGCCGAGATTGCAGCTGTCATAAATGCCTTTGCCAACAGCGAACAGCTAGCATCGCTCATTCACCAACATGTCGAGAGGGCCCAGAATGCAATGTCCAGCCTGGAGGTCACCCTCAACAACGTCAATCCAACATGGGGACCTCCCACCTCTCACATGGTACCCCCAACTACCTTTTATCAGTTTAGGGCAAGACAAAGTCAGCTGAACCAGAATCCATTCTTCCCTGGACAAACTATCCAACCCGCATTCGCACCAGGGCCTTTCTATCAAGGAATGTCCCAACACCTTATTCCCTCTTGGAGTACGTCGGTCGCCTCACAGTTCCAGGCACCTCAACTACCCCATTTCATGGCATTTCCCCAGGGGCAATATAGCTCTTACCCAAGCACAGAGAATGCCATCCTCCAACAACCTGACATGGCGGAACTATGGCAACAATTCTTGGCCATTCACGGTGGCCACCTAAGGAACACATACCCTGCATAACTGACAGTTAGGGATGAAGATAGCTTACCCCCAAACTTCACAATGTCGCAGTTTGAGAAGTACGTAGGACCTGGTGACCCGCGTGCTCACTTGACGCATTATCAGACAGTGATGAGAGCATTGAGGGTCAGCGATCGAATGATGGCTAAGCTCTTCGCCGTCACCTTAGACCACCAGGTTAATGAATGGTACAAACATCTTCCACTGGATGTAGCTACCAATTGGAATAGCCTCGCTCAAGCTATGCTGGAGCATTATGGTTTCAACTCTCAGATGGAAACCAAAATGCAACATCTGGAGGCTATAAGCCAAAGGCAGGGTGAGAGCTTTAAATCCTACTATGCACGCTGGATGGCCACACAGGTTAGGCTTAGGGCTCGCTTAACTCTACTAGAGATGATAACCAAGCTTCTAGATGGTGCACTTCCATCATACAAGAACAAGTTTGGATCAGACATCTTTTGGAGCTACCAAGAAGTGTTTGAGAAGGCGGATAGGATGGAACACTTCGAATCCATTGATACACCTGGGGAGGACTAACATGAAGGAACATTATGTAATAATTAGCATTTAGGTACTTTGCCCATGGGGCTTTTGAATTATTTTTGAATAAATTGAACATTGTTTATTTGCTTTATATTTTATCAATGACATCACGCATTCTCATAAACATATACATATTGTTTTTAGCACATGTGACACATCATTTCATGAAATTAATATGGGTATGAATGGATTCTCCATAATAAATTTTAATGATTTGACTCTTGAGAGAAAGTGAGAGATAAATACATGTACTTAGACAACGCGTAATAGCAATTGCCTCATCATATAATGATGAAAGATCAATGGAAAGATCTCCAAGCATGAAAAGTCCACTAACTCAATCAAGAGAATGAAGCATGCAAAAGGATCGGAGCTAGAATAAGTCTAAAATATCGACCAAGCAAGTTGGGACCAAACAAATGGCGCGATACCACAAAGAAGGAGTCATATCGTTGAACACGTCAACAACTCCATCACAAAAAAAATGGCGCGATACCACAAAGAAGGAGTCAGATCGTTGAACACATCAACAAATCCATCACAACTCCATTCACAAGACCGAACAACTAGTGAAACATCAAGAAGGAGTCAAATCATCGAACACGTCAACAACTCCATCACCACCAGTCATAAGACCAAACAACCGGCACAATGCCACAAAGAAGGAGTCAGATCGTTGAACACGTCAACAACTCCATCACATGGATCACCATCATTCATGGGATAATCAAACAATAGTCAATGCTAAAGATAAAAAGGAGTCAGACTGTTGAACACGTCAACAGTTCCTTCACACAGCTCGCTACTATTTGTGGGGCAATCATCAAGACCCATCATCACATACACCTCAAGCCAGCAAAGCGGCGTAAGCACCAACCAATCGATCAGGAACACTGAACGAGACAACAAATGAAGTCGTGGACATGAAGGGTGACTGATCTACCAAATCAACCAAACCTTACACAATTGCTATCACGCATAAGTGAAAGAAATAAATCTCTAAAAAGTAGTACAAACAAAAAATTTGTAATTAGCCTATCAATTAACACTCGGTTAGTTGAGCAAAAATTAGGGCTTCTTTTCAAAAACACAAAAAGAATAGTCCACTGATTGAAAACTTGAAAAGGGCGGCTCAGGCAAAACTTAGGACATCGAGAGAACCACATTGGTTAGAAAACCTGAAAAGGCTAATTGATGGTCGGAGGCAAATCATTTGAAACATTTATACCCCTGTTAAGTTCATCAATGAATTGTCATTTTTGCTGAATCTTTATGCATATGTTTATTTTGATTACTTGCATACCAATGGTAGAATGTCGCAAGTAAACATAAAAAATAAGAAAGATATATAATAAAGAAAAATGAGTCTGCTAGATTGAAAATCTAAAAGGACGGTCCAGGTAAAAATTAGGATATGGTTTGATAGATTGAAAACCAATATCAAGTTCATCATCTCCTCCTCGGAACGGTACGAGGCATCATATGCCTTCAACACTTCGGGCAAACGGCTTCCAAGCTATCATCACCGACACAATGTAGGATCAAAGTTCATCTAGACTTTCCTCAAATCAGATCCAAGCTATGAACTTGAATCTAATTCAATGAACCCATGGTCGTCACTTTGAGGAAGTCGTCAATGGAATTCCCAACAAGACAAACCCTTGGGGTAACCATGCACCAGCACAAGAGAAGGCTCTTAATGAACGAAGCCCATGATGCCTATAACAGATGAACATACATCATATGATAAATATTGTTCATGCATAAAAACATGCATACATTACATTCGCATCATGACATTTACAGGTAAAAACGATGCCGAATCGGGGCAACACTGTCCCGGTAAATAAGAACCTGCAACTCCACATGAGGAACCTACAAATAAGATGATGGCCCACTCAAGCCTAAAGTCAACATAGCAACAAAATCCTCCTAAAACAATGGAGCAATTCCCGGGACATCCCCGAATTTCTATTAAACTTATTTATTTATCATGTTTTAATTTTTGATTGAAGGGGTAAAAATTTTTGCTTCGCATAAACTCAATCAAATAATTAAAACATTCATCATAAAATGTATTAACATTACCTTTTTCTCTGACTTGTCA